>JAQZBX010082669.1:0-13491 GCA_029593785.1 Cabassous unicinctus | reverse complement strand
GTGTATTTTATCTCCTATATTTAAACTTATCTTTATTATTTCATTTTCCTATTAATTGTATTTGGCTATTATATGGGCTTCATCTTCAGGGACGGTTTGGATCACAGAAGGGTTACAGAGGGGGCAGGAGAGGATCATTGGTGGGGGGGTGTCTGGGATGGGGGTTTCATGGGAGGAAGTTCACCTGAATATACATGAAAGATATATAAAATTGTTCAAATGACCTAGGGGTGGGGCGTGGTCACAGTGGGTAGACAATCACTCAATAAATGAGGGAATACTGAATCCCCAGCCTGGAGAGCTCTGCCACATTCTCCAAGGGAGCAGAAACAATCCCCCAAGTGCAGGGGCAGTGTCTGGCAAAGGAGGAGGGTCCACTGATGGGTTCTTGTTATTGATGACTAGCCTTACGAGTCTTTGCTCTTGTAATAGAAACTTAACCAATTTTATGGGGTGCCTAAGGGTTGCCACCTGAGAGCCTTTTTGTTGCTCAAATATGGCCTCTCTCTAAGCCAAACTCAGCATATGAATGCATTACCTTCCCCTCAGCGTAGGACATGACTCCCGGGGATGAGCCTCCCTGGCAACGAGGGATTAATACCAAGTGTCAACTGGCAATACAACTGGAAAAAGACCGTGAATAAAAGGGGGAAAAGGTAAAGACAAATGAGTTCATGTGGCTAAGAGACTTCAAAGAGAGTCAGGAGGTCATCCCAGAGGTAACGCTTATGCACACCTCAGTGTGCAAAGTGATATCACACTACCAAAGTGGATATCATCCCACACAGAGGGGATCCTGAGGGCTCTGGAGACACCCAGGTCCTATATAAGGGGGGATAGCTCCAGAGATTGATGCCTTATCAGTGGGCTCTACTTTGGAATCTGTGCTCCTGAGAGTGACAGAGTTGGACTCAAATAAGTCCTCCCTGCACATGGTCCATCAGTCCCTTCTACTCAAACCTATATGTGATGCTGGAGTTTGTAGGTGTACTTCCAGAGACTGGAGCCTCTGGCCTGCCCATGTGCCATCTGTGCCTGGAATCTCGGTGGAGCTGCAAGTCCTACTCTACAGCTCAATGGACTCACCCAAGTCACCTGAAGAGGAGATGATGATGGACAACGGCCATCCCAGGGAACGGAGAGAGCGTGCAGCCACAGGCAGGATAATCCCATCCACCGTATCCATGGGAAATAAGCCCCCTCTCACTTGGAGGTGGAGTGGACATCACTCCCCAGGATTGGGGGGAGAACTATGGACTACAGTGGACTTAATGGTATTCTGTTGTAGACATAATGTGATTCAAGCAATGGAATAAATTACAACAGTGAGGTGGAGCCAGTGGCCACTGGATGCTTTTGGGGCAGGGAAGGGAAAAGCAGTTGTTATACAGGTGCTTTTTCAGGACTTGGGAATTATCCTGAGTGACATTACAATGACAGATATTGGCCATTTTATATCAGCATATAGCATGCAGAACTGTGTGGGAGAGTGTGGTCTACAAAGTGAACTATGGTCCATGCTTAGTGGCAAAGCCCCAGGATGTGTATATCCATTGCAGGTGATGTGCGCCACACTAATGAAAGATGTTTATGTGGGATGCTATGGGAGGTGTGGGAGGTGGGGAACATGGAAATCCCTGTAATCTTTGTGTAACATTTATGTATTCTAAGCAACTTTTAAAATATAAAAAATAAAAAAATAAAAAAAGAGAGAGAAGATGCAAATAAATGAAAACGGGAACATTACTGCTGACCCCACAGAAATGAGAGATCATAAGAGGATACTATGAACAACTTTATGCCAAAAAACTAGACAATATAGACGAAATGGAAAAATTCCTAGGAAGTACAAACAACCTACACTGACCCTAAAAGAAATAGAAGACCTCAACAAACCAATCACAAGTAAAGAGGTTGAAACCGTCATCAAACAGCTCCCCAAAGTGAAAAGCCCAAGACCAGATGGTTACACAGGTGAGTTCTACCAAGCATTCAAAGAAGATTTAATACCAATCTTACTGAAGCTCTTCCAAAAAATTGAACAAGAAGGAACACTATCAAACTCATTCTATGAAGCCAATATCACCCTAATACTGAAGCCAGATAAAGATATTACAAAAAAAGAAAATTACAGACCCATTTCTCTAATGAATACAGACAGATACGAAAATCCTCAATAAAATACTTGCTAATCGAATCCAACAACACATTAAAAGAATTATTCGTTATGATCAAGTGGGTTTTATACCAGGCACGCAAGGCTGGTTCAACACAAGAAAATCAATCAGCATAATACACCACATTAATAAATCAAAGAAGAAAAACCACACGATCTTATCGATTGACGCCGAAAAGGCATTTGACAAAATACAGCATCCTTTCTTGATAAAAATACTATGAAAAATAGGAATTGAAGGAAACTTTCTCAACATGATAAAGACCGTATATGAATAACCAATAGCTAACATTGTACTCTATGGTGAAAGACTGAAAGCTTTCCCGTTGAGATCAGGGATAAGACAAGGATGCCCATTGTCACCACTGTTGTTCAATATAGTGCTAGAGGTTCTAGCTAGAGCAGTCAGGCAAGAAAAAGAAAAAAAAGGCATTCAAATTGGAAAGGAAGGATTGAAACTTTCACTATTCACAGATGATATGATTGCATATCTAGAAAGTCCTGAAAAATCTACAATAAAGTTGCTAGAGCTAATAAATGATTTCAGTAGAGTGTCAGGATACAAGATCAATATGTAAAAGTCAGTGGTGTTTCTATACATCAGTAATGCGCAATCTGAGGAGGAAGTCAGGAAAATAATTCCATTCACAATAGCAACTAAAAGAATCAAATATTTAGGAATAAACTTAACCAAGGATGTAAAGCACTTGTATTCAGAAAACTATAATGCATTGCTAAAAGGAATTTAAAAAGACCTAAATAATTGGAAGAACATTCCATGCTCATGGACTGGAAGACTAAATATCATTAAGATGTCAATTCTACCCACATTGATATAAAGATTCAATGAAATCCCAATAAAAATTGCACCAGCATTTTTTTAAACAAATGGAAAACACAATTATCAAATTTATCTGAAGGGTAAGAGGCCCCAAATAGCCAGAATCATCTTAAAAAGGAAAAGTGTAGTTAGAGGACTCTCACTTCCAGACTTTAAGTCATATTACCTAGCTACAGTGGTAAAAACAGCATGGTATTGGCATAAAGATAGACACATAGACCAATGGAACCAAACTGATGGTTCAGAAACAGACCCTCACATCAATGGCCAAGTGATTTTTGACAAGCCTGTCAAACCCACACAGCTGGGAAAGAACAGTTTATTCAACAAATGGTGCTGGGAAAACTGGATATCCATAGCCAAAAGAAAGACAGAAGACCCCTATATCACACCTTATATAAAAATTAACTCAAAACTGATCAGCCCCTAAATATAAAAGCAAGTACAATAAAGCTCCTAGAAGAAAATGTAGGGAAATATCTTCAAGACCTGGTGGTAGGTGGTGGATTCTCAAACCTTACTCCGAAAGCACAAACAACAAAAGAAAACATGGATAAATGGGACCTCCTCAAACTTAAACACTTCTGTCATTCAAAGGACTTCATCAAGAAGGTGAAAAGGCAGCCCATTCAATGGTAGAAAATATTTGGAAACCACATATCCGATAAAGTTTTGATTTCCATTCTATATAAAGAGATCATACAACAACAATAAAAGAGCAAGCAATCCAATTAAAAAATGGGCGAAAGATTTAAATAGACATTTCTCCAAAGAGGAAATGCAAATGGTCAAAAAGCACATGAAAAAATGTTCGATATCACTAGTTATTAGGGAAATGCAAATTAAAACAACAATGAGATATCATCTAACACCACACAGAATGGCCATTATTAAAAAAAAAAACAGACAACAGTAAGTGTTTGAGAGGATGTGGAGAAACAGGAACACTCCTTCACTGTTGGTCGGAGTGTAAAATGGTGCAGCCTCTGTGGAAGACAGTTTGGTGGTTCCTCAAGAAGCTAAATATAGAACTGCCATATGATCCAGCAATTCCTCTACTAGGAATATACCCAGAAGAACTAAAAACTATGACACCAACAGACATCTGTACACCACGTTCATAGAGATGTTATTCAGAATTGCCAAAAGATGGAAACAACCCAAGTGTCCATCAACCAATGAATGGATAAACAAATTGTGGTATATACATATGATGGAATACTATGCTGCAGCAAGAAGAATTGGGACACATGTGATTACACAGATGAATCCTGAAGACATTATACTAAGTGAAGTAAGTCTGACACAAAAGGACAAATATTTGGTCTCATTAATATGAACTAAATATAAAGAATAAACACATGGAGTTAAAACTCAGAGAATAGGTTATTAGGAGATAAAGGAGGGTTGAGAAGAACTACTGATGCTTAACGTATGTATAAATTTTAATTAACTTGACTGTAAAAGTGTGGAAATGAATAGAGTTGATGGTAACACATTATAGTGAGTAGCAACTGGTTTATAAATGGGATTGTGGCTGGAAAGGGTAGTCTGAGGAAGTAAATGTCAACTGAAAGAAAGCTAAAGAATAATCTAGAGACTGAATAACACAGTGAACCCAGAGATGGATGAGAATTGTGGTTGAGGGTACAAATGCAAGAGTGTCCTTCTGTGAGTTAGAGCAGCTGTACATCACTATTGCAGTGTGGTGGGAATGTGGAGAAGCTTGAAAAAACTACAACTGGTGCGACCTATAGACTATGGTTAACAGCAATACTATAATATTCTTGCATCAATGCCAAAGATGTACTGTGGTGATAATGGAGGTGTATAGAAAAAGTGTGCCAAATGTACACTATGGACGATGGTTGGTGGTAATAGCCTGATGACATTATCGCAAAATCTGTAACAAATGTTCCAGCACAGTGTGGTGTGTTGGTGAAGGGGTGTTGTATGGGAATTCTACACGTGTGTATGATTGTTTTGCCAGTTCACAACCTCTGTAATAAAATGTATTTTGAAAAAATAGGGTTGGTTGGGGGAAAAATACACCAAATGTAAGATAGGGACTATAGTTAGTAATATTTTGACGATGCTCTTGCATAGTTTATAACAAATGTTTCCCAACCATGCAAAGTGTTGGTGGAGGGGTGATGTGTAAGACCCCTGTATGATGTTATGTACGTTTATTTTGTAAGCTCACAATCTTTACTATACACTTATTGTTTATGCATGTCATGTATAAATGATATACTTCAATAAAAAATATATTAAAAAAAAAAACAATAGGAGAAATCTCCTGGCACCCTTGCTGGTCACTCCCCATCCCCTCCCCAGCACAGCTTGTGTGGAGACAACCTGGCTCCCATTATAGGTCCCTGGCCCTGATGTGGAGGGAGCAGGACAACACCTATGTGAATGCTAGGGTGCTGGTATGTTCTTGCCAATCTATCAGGTGGCAGCCTTAAAGACTGAAAACAGAATAAAAGAAAAAAGGAAACAAAGAAAAACTACAATAAAAACAAAACAAAACAAAAAAACAAAGACTGAACCAGGAAACTCCTCTCTGGCTGGACCTCCCAAAACTTGCCCTGCATGCAAGAGCAGCTGCAATCCTAGCCACCTGGGGCAAAGGATTACAAGCTTTAAGATATACAATAAAATATCCTGTAGGGAAGAAAGTATATTTCACAGGGAGTGAAGAGGCCCTTCAGATTCCTGTAAAGGGGGGAATCCCTAAGGCCTTAAGCAAGCACAAGCCCATGGTAAGGCACAGGCTCAGAAAACTGACTGTGCCTTGGGCTGATCTACTTGATAGGAGAGCTAAACTCTGAAAGAGAGGGCCAGCCAACAACGAGCCAATTTGCAAAGGTGATTTTTGCATTGGTTGTTTGTATTGACTCCAGGCACTCAAGGAAATCTGTCATATAACAAGCTGCAGATAAACTTAAGGAACAAACAGCTCAGGGACCAAATCCTGGAGTTGCATTTTAAAGTATTAAAATGCACAGTGTGGGATATCCAAGACAGGAGTAGGGAGTGGCAGGCTGCACAGCACTCCACAAGCAGCGGTAAGACAGGCAGCCTTGCCAGGCACAGGGGAAGCGTGGGCGGCTGGCAAGGGAGGGCCCAGCCAGATGCCAGGGTAGTGGCAGGGCTGTGGGGCAATCAGCACAAGTGGCAGGTGAGGGAGGGCACAGTTAGATGCCAGGGAAGTGGCTGGGCCGCAGAGCGATGGGTGCAGGCAACTGGCAAGGAGGGAACTAGATGGACGCCAGCAGCCTGAGAGAGGTTCAGTTTTCTTCTTCATCATCTCTTCCTTTTTCTTGTCTTTTCTTTTTAATTTTCTTCCTTATCCTTTTTTTTTTCTTTTCTTCTTTTCTTTTTGCAATTAAACACGAGCAATTTTAAAGATTTAGAATGAACAGAAACAAGTGTCAAAGAAGAGCCTTAACACAAAGCCAAACAAAAATAAAACCCTAGGCAAGAGAGAAATTGACCAACAGAGTTAACAAATCAAGGTAAACAGATGCGCAGACATCAGCAAAAAATTACAAGCCATGCTAAGAAACAGGAAAAAGGTGAACGAGATGCAGAATTTGGAACAACTAATCAAAGATAGTCACACAAATCTTCTAAATCAATTCAAAAGGATGGAATAAGAAATAAAGGATATTAAGAAGAAGGCAATGGGTGAGCACACAGAAGAAATTGTAAACATATGTTAAAAAATAACAGTTCTTATGGTAATGAAATGTACAATGGAAGAAATTAAAAACACACTGGGCGGGAAGCGGATGTGGCTCAAGCGACTGGGCTCCCATCTACCATATGGGAGGCCCTGGGTTTGATTCCTGGGGCCTCCTGGTAAAGGCAAGCTGGCCCGCGCCACAGAGAGCTGGCAGCCTGTATTGCGAAGAGCTGGCACAGCAAGATAATGCAACAAAGGGAGACACAGAGGAGAGAGAGTGAAAGACACAGCAGACCAGGGAGATGAGGTGGCTCAATCAATTGAGTGCCTTTCTCCCACACCAGAGGTCGCAGGATAGGTTCCCAGTGCCTCCTAAAGAGAAAGACGAGAAGAAAAGATGAGCAGACACAGAAAGAACACACAGCAAATGAACACAGAGAGCAGACAGCAAGCTCAAAAACAACAAGGTAGGGGGAGGAAAAAAAACAACAGAAAACACTAGAATCTCACAACAGCAGATATGAACAGGCAGATGAAAGAATCAGTGAATTAGAAGATAGGACATCCGAAATCATGCAGATAAATGAAAAGATAGAGGGTGAAAAAAGGAAAACTTGAGGAGGGATTCAGGGAATTGAATGACAGCAAGAAACACACAAACACATGCATTATGGGTGTCCCTGAGGAAGAAGAGAAGGGTAAAGGGGCAGGAGTGTTTGAGGAAATAATGGCTGAAAATTTCTCAACTCTTATGAGGGACATGGATGAACATGTCCAGGAAGTACAGTGTATTCCCGACAGAATAAATCCTAACGTATCTACTCAGACACTAATTTGACATTTTCAAATGCCAAAGATAAAGAGATAATACTGAAGGCAGGAATAGAGATTCATCACATACAAGGGATGCATTATAAGATTAAGTGTTGATTTCTCATGCCATGGTAGCAAGAAGGCAGTGGTATGACATATTTAAAGTAATGAAAAAGAAAAACTGTCAGCCAAGAATTTTGTATCCAGCAAAATTACCCTTCAAAAATGAGGGACAGATTGAAATATTCACAGATTAAAAAGAGATTAAGAGAATATATTTATAAGAGTCCTGCCCTTCCAGAAATAGTAAAGGGAGTTATGAAGGTTGAAAGGAAAAGACAAGAGCGAGAGTTTGGAGGAAAGTGTAGAAAGGAAGATTATAGGTAAGGGTAACTGAAAGGGTAAAAAGAGAAAAATAAGATATGACATATATAAGCCTAAAGATAAAATGGTGGAAGTAAATACTGTTTTTACAGTAATAACAATGAATGTTAATGGACTAAACTCACCAATTAAGAGACACAGATTGGAAGAATAGATTAAAAAAATATACTGTCTACAAGAGACTCATCTTAGACCGAAGGACACCAATAGGTTACAAGTGAAAGGCTGGAAAACGATTTTCCATGCAAACAGTAACCAAAAAAGAGCTGGGGTAGCTATTCTAATATCAGACAAAATAGACTTTAAATGCACAACTGTTTTAAGAGACAAAGGAGGACACTATATATTAATAAAAAGGGCAATTAACCAAGAAGAAAAAACAATCATAAATATTTATGCATCTAACCACAGTGTCCCAAAATATAAAACACATGAGGTAAACACTGGCAAAACTGAGGGGAGAAATAGATGCCTCTACAATCATAGCAGGTGACTTCAATTAGAGCACTCTCAGCAATAGGAAGAACATCTAATGAAACTTAGTCTAATAATAATTAATGGCTAAGAGCGACCTCCTGAAAATCTTCCCTGTTACTCAAATGTGGCCTCTCTCTAAGCAAACTGTGCAAATAAACCCATTACCTTCCCCCCTCAATGCAGGACATGACTCACAGGGATGAGCCTTCCTGGCACCAAAGGATTATCACCAAGTGTTAATCAGCGATGCATTTGGAAAAAGACCTTGACCAAAATGGGGAAATATTAAATAAAATAGAGTTTTTATGGCTAAAAGATTTCAAAGTGTGTCGGGAGGTCATTCCAGCAGTTACGCTTATGCAGGTTTCAGGAAGATTTCACAAACTACTTTCCTTCTCAGTCTGAAGCAGTCAGAGTGGACATTGTCCCAAATCCCTCAAGACTGAGGAATGAACAAAAATAAGGTGGGAATGTAACCAAGAACCAAAGCAGATTTATTGTTATTGTAGTTATCGTGTGTTAATGGAATAATCTTTAACACTGATATAATAAAATAGAATAAAATGTACAGTGTACAAAAGATTACAAGACAAATAAAGAAACAGGAAATGGTCCATCCAAAAGAAAAGATTAAAAATTCAGAAATCATCAACAAAGACCACCCAGACCTTAGACATACTAGACACATACTTCAAAAAAATGATCTTCAACAGGCTTGATAAAGGAAAACACAGAAAAAGAACTAAAGGAAATTAGAAAAATAATGAACAATATGAAAATCTCAATGAAGAGAAATTTTTAAAAGGAACTCCAGAAATACTGGAATTGACAACCACAAAAAACTGAAATGTAAAATTCCTTACAGGGTTTCAACAGCAGATTGGCGCAGGTAGAAGAAACAATCAGTAAATTCAAGACAAGAAAATTGTAAGGATTTAGCCTGAGAAACAGAAAGAAAAAAGAATAAAAAAAGTGAACGGAATCTAAGAGATGTGTAAGACACTGTCAAGTACACTAATACATTATGGGAGTCCCAGCAGAGAAGAAAGAAAAAGTAAGAGGAGAAATAGTCAAAGAAACATCGGCAAAAAAGTTCTCAAATTTAACAACAGACATGAATATACGTATTCAGGAAGACCAACGAACCACACACAGAATAAAATTGAGGAAAACCACACCCAGCCGCACAGTAGTCAAACTGTTGAATGCCAAGGACAGAGTTCTGAAAGCTGCAAGAGAAAAGCAAGATGTTACGTACTAGTAAGCCCAATAAGAGAAATGCCAATTTCTCATGAGAAACCATGAGGGCAAGAAGGCTATGGCACAAAATATTTAAAGTCCTGATAGAAAACAACTGCCAGTCAAGAATGTTATATTCAGCAAGACATTCTTGCAAAAATGAGTGAGAGATTAAGACATTCCTAGGTAAACAAAAGCTAAGGGAGTTCGTCACCACTAGACTTGCTATAAAAGCAACGCTAAAGGGAATTGGTCGGACTGAAAGGAAAGGACACTAGATAGTGGAACAAAGTGGCATAAAGAAATAAAGACCACCAGTAAAAGTTTAAAAATGCAAATGCATTCAATGTAATGATACATCTACGGTTTCAGACAAGCAGTATATACAGATACAATGTATAGCAAGTAAAACATCAAGATGGGAGAAGAGAGGGGTATAAAAACAGCATTTGTGTATGCTGTTGAATTTAACATGATTGTTATGGATTTAGGATGATAAATTTAAGCCCCATTGTAACCACAAAAAAAAATATGAGAAATATATATAGTAGGAAATGAGAATGAACTTAAAATGGTACAATACAAAAAAATCAAACAAATATGAAAGTAGGTATTAATGGGAGAATTGAGGGACCAAAAAGGTATAGGACTTAGAAGACCAAATAGCAAAATGGCAGATGTAACTCCTGCATTATTAGTACTTTATTTTTTTTGTTGTTACATGTTCTGGATTTATTTCATTTTTGAGTAGTTACTTTAAATGTAAATTGCTTAAACTCTCTAGTCAAAAGGCAGAGATTGGCAAAATGGATAAAAAAGCATGGCATAATATATGCTGTGGATAGGAGATTCACCTTATATTCAAAGACATAAGTAAGGTGAAAGCGAAAGGATAGGAAAAAATATACCATGCCAGATGCAAGTAAAGCTAGAACTGGCTTTTTAATTAATTACATTATATGCATAGCATATAATGTACATATGCCATGCAAACAGTAACCAAGAGAGCTGGGGTAGCTATAGTAATATCAGATAAAATATACTTTAAGTCAAAAATACAAGGGACAAAAGTCACTATATACTGACAGAGTCAACTCAAAAAGAAATGTCAATTATAAATATATGTGCATCTAACAGCAGATCCCCAAAATATATGAAGCAAATACTGACAGATTTGAAGGGAAAAATTGACAGTTATATATTAACAGTAAGAGACCTCAATACATTTATCAACATGCCTGCACACAGTTATTCCTATACTCTGCCTTCTCTTCTGTACTGTGAACAAACTGCCCATGTTCCCAATCTAATGCCACTCCCCACTCTCCTACATGGATCCCCATCCCTCTGAAATATACAAGGTCATGGGTCTAGCAACTGCTCCCTTTCTCTCCTACATCAATTTCTCCCTCTCCCTCTACCAGATCATTCCCATCAGCTTAGGAAAACATGTCACATCTTAAAACACACACACACACACACACACACACACAAAACAAAAAGAGACACAGAAGAGAGACAATGAGAGACACAGCAAATCAGGGAGCTGAGGTGACACAAGAGATTGAGCAGCCTCTCTCCACTCCGGAAGGTCCCAGGATCAGTTCCCAGTGCCGCCTAAAGAGAAGACAAGCAGACACAGAAAAAAACACAGAGAGCAGACAGCGAACCTAAAACAACGGGGGAGTCGGGGAAAGAAAGAAATAAAATAAAATAAAATAAATCTTTTAAAAAAAACCACATACACAGAGTTTCCTAATCTCATATCTCCTTCTGGCTTCCATCCTATTTCTCTGCAGCCCTTTATTGCAAAATTCCTCAAAAAGGTTGTCTATACCTGCTATCTCCAATTCTTCTGTTTTCTCTTGAACTTTGAACCTACTATAATTAGGCCTTTCCTCTTCCCAGAAACAGTACATCATGATCACAAAGGATCCCATTTTTACATCCAATGGTAAATTCTTGGTCCTCATTCTACTTGATGTAGCTGCAGCTCTTTAAACTGATCAAGCTCTCCTTCAAGATTGCTATTCGCTTGGGTCCAAACAGACTGCTCATTCCCAATCCTTCTGCTTATATCTCCTATTTTCCCTAACCCCTGAACACTAGGGCTTTATGTCTCACTTGGTCCTATGGACTCTTCTCTACAGTCACTCCTTTGGTGAACTCAACCATTTTCACTGCTTTAAAAATGATCTATACACAGATAATTCCCAAATTCCTATCTTCAAGCCAGACCTCATACCTGAAATCCAGATTCATCTATGCAACTGCACACTCAACATTCTGGATGTCCAGTCAGCACTGCAAACATAGTATCTTCAAACCCAAACTTTGTATCCCATTGGCTCTACCTTAAAAATATATCTAGAAACAGAAGGCCTTTCACATCCTCTATTGCTTCCACATTGGTCATAGTCACTATCATCTCTCTGCTGGATTATAGCAACAGCAAGCTAAACAGTTCCGCTTTACCTTTACAGCCCATTCTCCACAAAGAACCAGATTGATTTTAAAACCTAAGTTGGATTAAGTTTGCTCCTCTGTTCAAAACCCTTCAGGGGATTCCCAGCTTACTAGGAGTAAAAGCCTAAGACAACAATGGTCTACAAGGCCCTACATGATTAGGCTACCTTTTTAACTTCATGTCTTCTTTCCTCTGTTCCCGATACATTGACCTCCCTCAAGGCATTTCTACCTGCTGCTCCCTCTACCCAGAATACTCTTCTCCCACATTTTTACACGGCTCATTCCCTCACCTCAAGGTTTCTGCTAAATGTCACCTTTTTCATGAACCCTTCCCTAAATATCCTATATAAAATAGTATCCTCCAATCCACCCTGGTACTCCCTACCCACCTCCACTGCACTTAACACCATCCAATATAATATGCATTTATTTGGCATTTGAATTTATTACCCCCCTTTTACCCGCCAAGAATACAAATCACATAAGGATAGGAACTTTGTTTTATTCCCTGTAATCACCTTTGTTTTATATCCCTGAATAGGGCCTGGCAACTACTAGATGCTCAAAATATATTTGAAGGAATTAGAGCAGATATTTACAATCAAACAGTAACAGGTTGCTAAATACTTTTTTTTTTCCATATATATTTTAAAAGATGCTTAGATTACATAGATGTTACACAAAAATTACAGGGATTCCCGTGATCTCCACCTCCCATACCTCCCATAACATCTCACATAAACCTCTTTCATTAGTGTGGCACATCACCTGCAATGGAGATACACATCCTGGGGCTTTGCCACTAAGCATAGACCACAGTTCACATCATAGGCCACACTCTCTCCCACACAGTTCTGCATGGTATATGCTGCTCTAAAATGTCCTATATCTGTCACCACAACGTCACTCAGGACAACCCCCAAGTCCTGAAAAAGCCCCTGTATTACAACTGCCATTCCCCTCCCTGCCCCAAAAGCATCTAGTGGCCACTGGCTTCACCTCACTGTTATAATTTAACAGTCTCGGAGGCGGGTGTGGCTCAATCGATAGAGCTCCCATTTACCATATGGGAGGCCCTGGGTTCGCTTCCCGGGCCCTCCTTGTGAGGGCAGGCCGGCCCGCGCGGCGCGGTGGACTAATGCAGCAAGACCTCACAACAGGAAGCGGGTGTGGCTCAATCGACAGAGCCCCCGTTTACCATGTGGGAGGCCCCGGGTTTGCTTCCAGGGGCCTCCTTGTGAGAGCAGGCTGGCCCGCACGGTGCGGTGGGCTGATGCAGCAAGACCTCACAGCAAGGGGGAGATAAGCAGACACAGAAGAAACACACAGTGAAGGGACACAGCTAACACAAGCAGCAAGGGGGGGATAAATAAATAAATAAATAAATCTTTAAAAAAAAAA
>JAQZBX010082668.1:0-13491 GCA_029593785.1 Cabassous unicinctus | reverse complement strand
ATACCCTCTTTGCAGAATCAAGTTTTGAGGACAAATAACTTCTTTTAAAAGATTAACTCCAAAGCAACCATTTATACTCTATATGTTCCATCACAGTGGCTTCGGGGACAACATAAATGTGGAGAGGGTTGGGATTTAGGAGAAAAAACAACTCTTTAATGCTTGTTTTAAGTTATTTTGCACCTTGAAAATTGAATCTGTAAAACTGAAATACAGAAAATAGCACTTAAATGAATACTCAGAAACATAGGTGTGCATACGCATACCCACATACCAAAAAACAGACTCAGACCTTTTAGAAAGTTTTTCACAAGGGATAAAACAAAGATGACCTTTAACCTCATTTCCAAATAAAAATCCATTACCCAGACCCCTTTATTCCTCAAGAATAATCTGGTTATTTGAGTTGAACTCTGGTATTAATAGGAAAAGGCATATTAACCTTTCCTATTCTTAAGAGTTCTCCTACCTTGGATCCTTTTTTGCCTTTGGGAAATCCCATAAATTCCAGTTCCCCAGTGGATGGTGGAGGTCCTGCAGGACCAGGGAGGCCAACATCCCCCTAGCAGGTTAAAGGGAACATTAAGTAAAGCATACACTACACAGACGATTTCTCCAGAGGCTGGGCTTTTCCTCTGGATGCAATTCACAAGTAAATAGTCCATTGCTTTGGCCTCAACCCCCTCATCCTTACAACAATGAGGGAACAGCTATCACTGCCGAGAGGTGGGAAGAATTTTAAGAGTGACCAAATACCTTTTGCACCACTACAGCAGAGAGAGGAATCAAGATGGAAGAGAGAAAACCACAGGTTCATGGTTACCTTGGTCATGCATGAAAGGGTATTTAGAAGAGAGTGAAAAAAAGGGTTTGGGTGAGGTGAATGGCCACGTCTTGGCAAAAATGATGAAACTCTAACTGGCCCAACTGCTGCGAAGAGCACAAGCAGTGGCAGTGAAGTCCATATTGGAGCATTGGGGCTGAATGTGTAGTGCAATCCACAAGAGACATCCATGAAGGGTGTGGAAGGCAAGTTCCCAGTCTCCTATGAGGATGCTCAAAATGAGCATACAATTTGTACAGAAGAAAATTAGGGAAGGAGAGAAGTAAAGGGGAATGATGAAAAAGGTTAAGGAAGAGAGAAGGAAGGCAGGATGGCGGGAAGAGGAGACCAGAAGAGGAAAAGGAAGGTCAGACAAAATACAAAACACCAGGGAAATGTCCAGGTGGAAAAAAGAGAAGGAAGATATTTTGAGCGAGTGTGTTTGTAGGACACACACACTTCACAAGTGGGAAGCAGGGAGACAACAATGAGTTGAAGGAAAAAGAGCAATAGCCTATGTTTGGCATGTTGTACACACAGCCCTTAAGAAATCCCATCAGGAGACTAATGTGGATTAGGAAATGTTCATTTTCCAAGGCTAAGATCCAAATCCCTGTACACAAGCAGGCACATGCATGTAACCAGAGACATTTTTGGAGCATATGGAATGAAGATTGTATTTTCTAAAATTTATTTACCTTGACTCCTTTCTCTCCTTGGAAACCTAACCCCATATTCCCCTGGGGCACAGGGGTGCAGGGAGGAAAAACAAGATCAATTACTAAACAAGCTCCAGGAACTGGGATCATTGGAATTCAGTCTTTTTATCATAAAGAAAGTTTAACCAAACCAGTATCTCTCTGGCAGAGCCAGAGAACTTAGTGCTAGGAGACCAAATGCCCCAAGACAAAGCATACTTACATCAGGACCAGGGAAGCCAGGAGGGCCTGGAGGACCCTAGATCAAAAAAGAAAAGAAAAAAAGCACTTCTTAGTTTCAGCCAACAAGAGCCCAGACATGGTGGAGGAGCCACTGGGGATAAAGCTGTACCCTGCCCTGTTCGCCCCCACCCCATTTTGTTGGTGTTCCAGATTCTAGCTTTGGCTTTGGTGTTCCAGATTCTAGCTCCCCCTCCCAAGGTTCCTTTTTCTCTACTTTGAAATATTCCAAATTGAACTGATAACCACATGCATGTTAAGTTAGTGGTGACTTCATTTGTCATTCTTTCCAATAGGCCAGAAATTTTTAAATGGTTATCTTTGGTGAAGAAGCTAAGCCAAAGTAACAAGTGGTAGGGTTTCATGCACTGGAGAGAGAAAAATCTTGGAACAGGGTTTTCCCAGAATTACATAGATAAATGGCTTTGCACTTCTTTTACCAGTGATGACAAATAGTTTTGGCCTCAGAAAGATAAGTAGGTAGGTAGGAATTGTCCAAGGCACAGTATTGAGAAGCATTTTAAACCTACCTAATTCAGAATGGGTGAAGGTGGTGGTGATGTGATGAATTAGCAATGTCTATCATGGGTGATGGGGTAGGAGGTAGCAGTAAATGTGTCAGGCATCTGCCATCACTGGGATAAACTTTAGGTTGAGCTAGATTGGATTGGATGGTCAGATAGACTCTGATAAATAAAGACAAGAAATAGCTTCTAGCAAGAGCATGCTTCACTTTAATCTTCCAGTGATGGAGGTTGTCCTCTTTCATTAGGAGGGCCTATGTAAATGTGTTAAGCCATGGCATGGTGGTAAAAACAGCTATGATCACATATTACACATAAGTTTGTCTTACTTGAAAGCCTGGTGGACCTATGGGGCCTACAGCTCCTGGTGATCCAGTTGCTCCTTGTGGGCCCTGGAGAGGGAAATTTTTACTGAGTTCATAATGCAAGATGGTTTCCCAGAAAAAAATCAGAATACGTATCTATAAGAATTGTACAAAAATGTTCATATGAACTTTATTCATAAGTCAAAAATTAGAAATATCCCAGGGGTCCATCGATACAGATGGATAAACTGTGATACATCCATACATAGTGTAATAACTATTCAACAATAAAGAGTAACAAATTACTGGTAACATGAAGCAACATGGATAAACCTCAAAAATATTATGCTAAGTGAAAGAAACCAGACTCAAAAGGCTACATATTGTATTATTCCCTTAATAGGAAGTTCTAGAACAAAACTGATCTATGGCGGAAAAAAGCAGAATGATGGTTGCCTTTGGGGTGGGATGTGTGCAGGGATTGACTGGGAAAGGGCAGAAGGGAACTTTCTGAGGTGATGGTAATATTTTAGATCTTAATAAGGGGTTGGGTTACACAGGAGTAACTTTTGTCAAAACTCAGAATTTACACATTTAAGATTTTTGTATTTCATTGTATATAAATTTTACATAAAAAGAAAAACTGTAAGCAAATACTGAAGTCTAGTTAGTGGCAGGCTTGCTGTAGTATTTAGGGGTAAATATACTGTTGTCTGAGATTTACTTTGAAATGCATAAAAAATAAGGTGGATTATGGATGGATAGAAATGGGATAAAGCAAGTATAATAAAATATTAATGGTATGGGTGTTCACTGCAAAATTCAAATTAGAAATTTTTCATATTAAACTGTTGAAAAAGATAAAAACTTTAAAAAGAAAACAACTATTAATATCAGATAAAGTAGACCAACACAAAGAATATTATCAGAGATAGAGGAGCCTTTCACAACGTTAAAACACGCCAATTCATCAAGAAGATGTAACAATATTAAATGTGTCAAAGTGCATGAAGCAACAACTGACAGAACTGCAAGAAGAAATAGACAAATTCACAATTACAGTTAGAAGTTTTAACGTTGCTCCTTCAGTCATTAATAGAACAACTAGACAAAAAATCAGTTAAGGACCTAGAAGATTTAATAATATTATCAACATCAAACAAAATCAATATGTTTTAGATCTCTACACCCTACAAAGCAGAAATATGTATTCTCTTCAAGGGCATATGGAACGTTCAACAAGCTAGACTTTATGCTGGGCCATAAAACAATACTCAGTAAATTTTCAGGAATTGAAATTATAGTATGTTCTCTTGCCACAAACTAGAAATCAGAAATAGAAATATATTTGGAAAGTTGCCAAATATTTGGAAATTAAAAACTATGGGTCAAGAAGAAATCAGAAGGGAAATTAGAAAATATTTTGAACTGAAAGGCAACAGCAACAATAATAAAAGCAAGACAGACAGTGAACTCTGAAGAGAAAGAGGGTATAGAGAAATGTGTGGTATAGTTGAAATGAAGCAACAGTGGTAAGATATGTATCCAGAGAAGGGATGGAGGGGCTAAGAGAAGGGACTAAGTGGAAAGGCAGAGAAAGCAGGGGTTCAAAGATTCCCTAGGAATGTGTGATATATGAGCATTGCTTGAGAAAATAATGAATAACCTGTGGTCACCATACAGATCACAAATCCCTTATCCAGCCACCAAATACCCTCTCCCGGAAGCGAAGCAGTCTGTGTATCACTCCTGTGTATGTAAATGAACACTGTATTTTTGAGGGCAGAGAAATGAATCCCTAAAAAAAAAAATGAATCCCTAAGAGAAGCAAATACAATGGATGTCTTTCTACAAATTTATTTAATACACCATCTAAGCCCATTTTGTTTAGCTCTAGGGGAATTTTATGGCCTTGGTCCTTACTCATCTCTGTTGGCTTGTGTGCTTGCAAACATCCTGTTTATGACTAGCTTTTCTCACACTGCTCTCTATTTAGAAAGCTGCTTCCCACTATCAGCCAGTCTAAACACCACCCACACTTCTCAGAAGCTACCATCTCTATCTTCTATATAGATCTTCCCATGGTTTAGCCTCATGTGGACAGATCTCTCCTTCTAAACTGCTGTGGAATTAGTCTGTCACATTCCTACTAGTTTTTTCCTCTTGAGGGCAGGGACCAGGTCTGCATTGCCTCAGGGATCACTCGTAGCACTTTGCTGATAGGTGCTCAGTATCTGTTTAGGAATGAAAGAAAGGAAGGGAAGAAGGAAAGAATAAAAGAAGGAAGGAAGAAGGCGCTTTTCTTAAGCTACTTCAAAAAAAGTGGTGACAATGGGGAATCTCAAGGGTCCTTTCACGGAGTCACTATTATCAAGAATCCTGAAAAGGAATCTTTGCATGATTTCCTTTTAAAGAAATATGTTCTACTTCTTTTATTTTACCCATGGCACTCTAAATACACAGGAAATACTAAAGAAATGTGTGTTGAATGAAAGGCAAAGTCCTTTCCTAATACATCCCAGGGTATTCATAGGTCCTTGGCCAATCTGAAAGCTTGCCTGTCATACAACTTGAAGAGGACAGTCTATCTTCTCAGTAACTTCTACCTGGAAAATGTAAATAGTGTGACTGTATGCCCTCAACTCTCTAGATTTTCCTAGAACACCATGGAGAAGAATGAAAATGTACCATCGATGTCTGTTGGCTAAATATTGAGACGTCAACACAAAAATAACAACTTACTGTGATTCCATCCAGTCCTGGTAAGCCTGGATCCCCCTGAGAAACCAATAAAGAAAGGAAGACACTGACGAGAATTAGTAAATGAAGCCTGTGGTATTTCATAAACAACTGATCTAAGATTCATGGGGATAAAAACACATTGCTGAAGCTTGGACCTCCTCTGTTAAGGTCTTGGGTTTTAACTGCTGCATGAATTGAACTACTCAATCATTTACTTCTTGTTCCTAAGAAAGACCTGGACTCCAGAAGATAAATATTATAGCCATGTTTGAACAGGATTTCATATTTTACTTGGCTTAATTAATTTTCACCTTTGCTAGGAACTTATCAATTAGAAACTGCTTCTAAAGGCTGGTGATTTTCTTGTTCTTTTTGGAGGAAAGCAAAGCTACATTCTTGTGTGCCTTCATCCCCAGAGAATCTGTGCCCATATGTATACCATGCAAATCAGACATTTCAAGGGAGACTCAACAGAGCATACAGTCTCTGATTACATTTTAATTACTTTGCAGCATCTTAAGTGACTGTATGAATCTGTAATATAACCATCTTGTGGAAATTGCTGTGTTCTGCTGGATCCAGAGTCTCTTTTGACTTTTGGCAAAATCAATTAATCTGTGTTTGTTAAGACAATGGCCACATTTTGACACCTGTAGTCTTAGCCCACTTGGCTTATGGCAAAAAAAAAAAATCAGCTTTCTGTAGCATGGAAAGAACATTGCCTGGGTTTAACAATTTGATGAATTGGTTGCATGACTATGAGTAAGTCACATAGCCTCAGTATACCTCAGTTTTTCTATCTGTAAAATGAGTAATAGGAACCCGACAATCATGTGGTCCTTTCCAACTCTCACATTCCATTTTCTGGTATGCCATCTATAGCCAAGAACCCAAGCCATGTGCCTTTTCCTGTTCTCCAGCCACCCTCATCCCCCACTGCCTTCCAAAGTGATTTGTAATGTCCCGGGCCCTGGGCACAGATGGAAGACAGAAAGGTGCTACAGTCAGCAGTGAGTTTGATGCGTCTTTTCCCTCAGATGGGCACCCAGATTCCCATCTGCACCAGGGCAATGATGGGCTCCCTTCCTATTCTGCAAGGGAATAGGGTCAATCATTTACTGAGGCCCCCACAGGATGCCAGGCCCACAGCATAACAAGAGTACAGTCACAAGAATACAGAGGGTTCGTGGTAACTCTGGGAAGAGATGGAAGTTTTCAGCCAGCTGCAGAGCTGATAGACAATTTATGCAGGTAGCCAGAGGCTTAGCTAGGGAAATGGGCTGGTGTGCAAGGACAGAGAAGGGCAGGGCCTGCATCCTGGGCTGGTGGCCATACAGAAGTGGGCAGGTACATACATAGCTTCCAACCAAGATTTGCAGACATCAAGGATTCTAGAGTAGACAAAAGGTATCTGCCTACAGGAAATGTCTTGGCTTGTCAAAGAAAAGGATACCCATGCAAATTGTTTACCTGTCTCCTCTTTTTGGTATAGATCCTACAAGGCAAGTATCTTTGACAGTATAGTTGCAAGCATTTCTGTCAATGTTTCCAACACAAAAAGCTCCAGATCCTTTTAAATCCAGCTTGGTTTGCTCCTTAAATAGAGGCATAGATGCTAGTTCTGGAACTGCTTTTATTCGGGGTGGGGCCCAATCCTGGAGAACTCAGCCTACAGCCTACTCAGCTCTCTGCCTTAGAGCATCTTACCTTCATTCCTTTGAGACTACCATGGGCAAGGGCAGGTTCACCTTTAGAGCCTTTCTGACCATGGAGCCCCTGAGTAAAATAATAAGAAAAACTTGTAAAGAAATGCACATACGTGATAGTTTTTGTTAATAGTATGATATGGTTGAATAGAAGATGGAATAGCAAGATCCTTAAATTATGGGCTTATTCTGCAGCAGGATTGGCTGTGCTAAAAGGAAAAGCACATACGCTGAACAGGTGATATATCTCAAAGCTGTGTGCTCACTCCCCCAACCTCCAACTCAGAGATCTGGGAAGGGATGGGAGTTAGAAAGTAAGAGGCTTTGCATCTGTTCAGAGCACTGGTTTGAACCTTCACATATAATGCATGTGTCATATAGCTCATCTGCTCCACTCCTCACAGGTATAAGTCACTGACAGGGCCTTTGTCTAGGACAGTGGTCAGCAAACTTTTCCTGTAAAGAGCTAGAGAGTAAATAATTTAGGCTTTTTGGGCCACATCTGCTCTCCATACCATATTATTCTTTTTTTGGCAATCTTTTACAATAGTAAAAACAGGCCACAGGCTGAGAGCTGTGGGAGCCATAGTTTGCAAACCCCTGGTCTAGGAGATAACTATAAAACCTGCTCCATTCTTTGCTTCTACCACACAGCTTCAATATCTGTCTATGACATCAGTGTGTCCCATTGATAACAGGGGAAAAAATTCAAAGTACTCACAATCCCAGTCTTTCATTTTTTGCTGCCTCAGTGGCAGATGCTGGCTAAGGACTTCAAGATATTGTCTTCCTGGGGAAAATCAATGTCCTTACACCTAAGAGGTAGTCAGGATTAGTATTGGGGGTAGGGCTAAGCTTTGGGGGCTGGAATGTGATTGAATGATGGAGTCTTTGAGCTCAGGTATGCTAGATGTAATAAAAGAACAATCTGGTCCCAGAAGCACAAAGCAGTTTCTTCCCTAACACTGCCTGCTTTCCCCTTATTCTTGTGGCCACTACTCTCATCAAAAAAAGTTTCAAAGAAGCCAAATGAATGTAGGTCTGCCTAGGGATTCAGCAGGGGGTAAGGTTCAGTTTAGTGTAAAATAATGCCTGAGCTCCTATTGAGGCTAGAGGTGGGGTTTAGGGACGGGATTAGGTTTCTGCCCTTGTCCTTTGTCTCTCAGGGGATGTTTATTACCTCAAGGTTTCTTTTCTTCCTCTTGGGGGCAGCATCTCATTGCTTTGCTGGATTAACCTTCTCAACACAGGGTGTTCTGTTCTCCTCCCCCATTGCCATGGCAACATTCAGAAGCCTTTGTGACTCACACAGCTCAGTCTAGTTAGGAACACATCTTTCTCCTCCCCCTCTGCAGCATATTGGTTTGACCCTTAGATGCCAAGATCCTTTATGTCAATCTGGGATTTGTGTTTTGTCTGTGTGTCTGTCTGACTTTCTTACACATACATCCATGACCTTGTCCCTGAAGACAATAGTGCTGCTTTTTCAATAAAGCACCAATTGATTCATGTAGCTGTGAAATTTGTCTAATGGACGGTGGAATTTCTAGCTAAATAGTCTCACATCAGTACCCTCATTACTTTAGATTATTTCAAGTGAAGTTAAGAATGGGCTTGAAATATGTTATTTTTCTCTTTCCAGCCACATGTAAAAGCAGCCTTGCAGGGGTATGGTATCTACTGGAGATCCTTTAGAACCAAATATCTGAGATGTATCTGGATGAATGGGATTAAATAAAAATGGTGACACCAGGATCCAATAAATGCTGTATTAATTTCAGAACCAACTGTTATGATGGAAAGGGATAACCACTGCCACTTTAGAGTAGGGTTCACAACCTTCACATTTTTGACATTTTAGTCTGGATAATTCTTTTGGGGGAGGCAATGTCCTGTGCATTGAAGCATGTTCAGCAGCATCTCTGGCTTCTTCCCAATAGATGTCAGGAGCACACCCCGTTAGTGACAACCAAAGATGTCTCTAAAAATTGCCAAATACTCCCTGGGAGGTGAAATCACCTTTGTTTAAGAACCTCTAGGAGTAGATCAAGCTTGCTAAGTCCTATGCATTCTTGTGAGTGCGTCCATGATCCCATGTAAGCTTTCCAAGTAGTGTATTTTCCAGTATTTTCTGATGTGGGAACATGTCAAATCTCCCAAGTATGTACCTTGTTCTGAAACTTACTACAACCAACTCCAAAAGCATCTTTAGAAAAATCCTAAGTATGTGTACATGTGTACAGCATGTGTACACTCCCCTGCAACTGGTATTTCTTGTTTAGACTTTTAATGCTTGACTACTCCAAGGATAGACTCCTGCATTAGATAAAAGGTTACAGCAGCTTCCCCACAGATGCTTAATGAGGTCTCCAGAGAAAGAGAAAAAGGGCACACTTGGGGGCAAGTAAAGTCATTTGAAATGATGTGCAAAGATTTGGCAGCCTACAGGTGGTCCAAGAAGCCCAGGGTAGCCATCAGGGCCTGGAAATCCAGCAGTTCCTCGAGTTCCATTGCAGCCGTCCAGGCCAGGTGGGCCTCTGGGCCCTGGTTGTCCAGGATGACCCTGTTCAAACAGAAAAGAAGGGTACATGTCAGCCACAGGGCTGTCAGCTACTCCAACACACTGCACAAATGCTGTTAAATTTACTGCTCCAGTTCTTTGTCCACTCCCTTAGCCCCATCGTGTATGCTCTTACATCTTTCCTTTATACTCAGGTATATACAGCTCATGACAGCTCAGTGTTACCCATCCCAAAATGATTGATGCTTTAATAGAACCCAAGCTGAAACCAAAGGGATCAAGAATGAACATATGGGATACTCAAGCAGCTGCAATTTCACCTTCCCTGGTTACAACGATGTACAATGATGGGGCTTAAGTGTCTGGCAGCTGTACTGCTACCAACAGGGAATCATTCCAGGGGGATTCCTCACACCAGACTGGAACCTGGGCAGCCTGCCATGGCTTTCTGTATTGGAAACAGTGCTGGATTTTTGGTCAACAGAGAAGAGGCAGTTCCCATCGTATCTTCTATCCTGGGATTCTAGTCCTATGAAAGCTGCTTGATCAAAACTAAGTGAGTCCTGGAAAAATCACACTTTCAATCTCATTTTCTCATGATCATGTCAGGCTAAGGCTTCAGATAGGGAACTGTATCTTCTCCCCTTCCCCATACTCAGTAATAAGGCTGTTGTTTTGCTGGAGAACTAGTAATCATTCTCAAATAGTTGGTCTGAGTCAATTCTTTTCCAGAGTTAGACTTCCTGGGTGCATAGAGCTTAGCTTTTGGTATTATAATACATCTTTTTTATCTATCAAAAGCAGCTGTGTTTTGTGTCTGGAGGAAGGACATGACCTGTATGACCAGAATTCTAGATTAGTTAATGAAAGGTAGATACCCCTCTCTTTTATTTTCTATTTCTTTTTTTTTTAAATTTTGACTTTTTGTTTTGAAGTACTTTCAAATTTATAGGTCGGTTACAAAAATAATACAAATCCCATACAAAGAATTTCAATATAACCCTCCCTCCCCAGTTACCCAGATCTTAACATTTTGCCAGATTTGCTATATCACTCTATCTATCTATCTATCTATCTATCTATCTATCTATCTATCTATCTATCTAATCTTTCTATATCTATCATCTATCCACTTTCTGCTCCTTGAACACTTAATATTGTCATGTATATATCCTAAGAAAAAGGATATTCACTTATGTAACCACTGCAAAGTACATTTACCAAGTTCAAGAAATTTCACTTTGATATAAAGCTTACAGTCTATATTCCAATTTTTTTAATAAGTTCCCATAATGTCCATTTGTACTTTGTCTCCTTCCTTTCCAGATCCCATCCAAGATCATGTATTGCATCCAATTCTCATTGTCTCTCCAGTTGCTTTTTCTTCTCTCTTCTTCATTTTAATTGTGGGAACACATACAATACAAAGTTGCTCATCTCAACCTCCCATACCATTCAATGGGATTAATCACATTCACAATATTGTGGTACCCTCACCACCATCCATTACTAAAACTTTCCCGTATCCCCAAACAAAAGCCTATACCCATTATGCATTAACTCTCCATTGTCCCTGACCCCCTGCTCCTGAAAACTTATACTCTAATTTTTGGCACTTTAGGCTTGAATATACTCTGATATTTTCTTTGTAGTTACCACGGGGCTTAAATTTAACATCCAACATCTATACCAATCCCATTTGCTTTGATACTAACTTAACTTCAATAGTATACATAAATTATATTTCCTACACCCTCTGTCCCCCTCCACCTTTATGTAGCTCTTGTCACAAATTACATGTTTAAACATTATGAGTCCAAAACCACTTATTTATCATTACATTTTATGCATTTTCCTTTTAGATCCTGTAGAAAGTAAAAAGTGGAGTTACAAACCAAAAATACACTGGTACAGGAGATCTTTATTTCTTCATGTAGCTTTAATCTGTTGTCTATTGTCCTTTCCTTGCAATCTGCCAAACTTTTTTATCATCTCCTCTATGGCCCATCTAGTGGTGATGAACTCCCTCATCTTTTGTTTATCTGAGAATGTCTTAATCTCTCCTTCATTTTTGTAAATGAGTTTTGCCAGAAATAGAATTCTTGGTTGCATTTTTTCCCCTTTCAGCACATTAAATAAGTCATCCCTACTGTCTGCTTGCCTCCTTGGTTTCCAGTGAGAAATCTCCACTTAACTTTATTGAAGGTCCCTTGTATGTGACACTTTGTTTCGCTCTTGTGGCTTTCAGAATTCTCTCTTTATCTTTGGCATTCAAAATTCAATTACAATATGCCACAGTGAGGGTCTATGTGGGTTTATACTGTCTGGAGTTTGTTGAGTGTCTTAGATGTGTATATTAATGTCTTTTGTTAAATTTGGGACGTTTTCAGCCATTATTTCTTCAAATATTCGCTCTGTTGCCTTTCTCTCTTCTCCTTCTGGGACTCCTACAACATGTATGTGTATTTTTTTTTTTTAAGATTTATTTATTTACCTGATCCATTTTAACCCCTCCCCCTTCCCCATTTGCTGTTTTGTGTCCATTTGCTGGGCAATTCTCTGTGTCTGTTTCATCTCTTCTCATCCTTCTCCTCCAGTCTTCACCAGGATTCGATCCTGGAGACCTCCGATGTAGGAGAGAGGTGTTCTGCCCTCTGCGCCACCTCGGCTCCTGGTTTTTGGAGATTTCGGAGCATCTCGTCTTGTCTTTCTCCTTTTACATCATCATCTTGCTGCATGGCTCCCGGGGCCTGGATGCTCACCGGCACAGAGCCTGGCAGCCCATGCGCCTTCTATATATATATTTTTTATTTTACTGGGAGGTCCCGGGGATCGAACCCAGGTCCCTCCATATGGCAGACGGACGCCCAACCATTTGAGCCATATCCGCCCAAACGTGTATGTGTATTGGTATACATGATGGTGTCCCACAGTTTCCTCAGACTCTGTTCACTTTTTTTCATTCTTTTTTTCTTTCTGCTCCTCAGACTGACTAACTTCAATGGTCTTATTTTCAAGTTCTCTGATTCTTTCTTCTCCTAGCTCTAATGTGCTATTGAATCTCCTGAGGGAGATTTTTAATTTCTGTTCCTGTGTTCTTCAGCTCTTATTGTTTCCTTTGCATAATTCCTATCTCTCCATTGATATTCTCTTTGTGTTCATGTATCATTTTCCTGATTTCCTTTAGTACTTTGTCCATGTTTTCCTTTAGCTCTTTGAGCATATTTAGGACCTGGTATGCCCCAGGTCTGGTCCTCTTCATTGATAGTTTCTTTTGCCTGGGCCATCACTTCCTGTTTCTTTGCATGTTTTGTAACCTTTTGTTGAAACCTGGACATTTTGATAGTTAATGTGATATCACTGTAATTTAGACTGTGAAGCATCTGTTACTTCAGTTTTTACACAGCTAGTGTAATGATAGAGCTTTTCTTGATTGCCAGGAGCTAAGAAAAATAAAAAAAGAAGTAAAAAAAAGAAACTACCTTTCCCAGTCATTGCATATTGACCTGTGCAAATGCTGTTCTTCAGAGATTATCAATACAATGAGTTTAAAGAGTAGCTCCAGGCCAAAGTGTAAGGGCCTCCCTGCTCCTTTCTGCACATGTGTCTTGTCTTGGGCAAGTGTGTGGCCCTATGAATTACCCCATTTTTTAAAGTCCCCTCTTCCCTAGGAAACAGCTTCTTCATGATCCTGTATGGCCTACAGATAGCAATCCTTTGCTTCAGGCAGCACAACTTGACTACAGTCCCACAGTGTTCTGTAGGAGTTCCACGAGGTACTTTCTACACACAGGACAAGTTCTGGGACAGAGAATCCTTCAGGTTACCACCAGAGAGGTTGGGCCACACATAGATCAGTCCAATATATTCACAAGGGTTACTTTGCTCCCTCCAGAACCAGAACCAGGTATCCATTCTGAAAGTGCAGGTGG
>JAQZBX010082667.1:0-13492 GCA_029593785.1 Cabassous unicinctus | reverse complement strand
TTAACTTAGCATAATGTCTTCAAGAACCATCCATGTTATCATATGTGTACCAATTTCATTTCTTCTTACAGCAGCCTAGTATTCCATCATATGTATATACCACATTTTATTCACCTATTCATCAGTTGATGTACACTTGACTTGATTCTATCTTTTGGCATTTGTGAATAACATCTCTATGAACATCAGTGTATAAATGTCTTATTGAGTCAAAATTTTAAATTCTTCTGGATATATTCCTAGTAAAGAAATTGCTGGATCATATGACATTTTTATATTTAATTTCCTGAGGAACCACGAAATTACCATCCACAGTGGCTGCACCATTTTACATTCCCACCGACAATGAAGGAGTGCTCCTATTTCACCCCATCCTCTCCAGCACTTATTATTTTCTGTTTTTATAATAATAGACATTCTATGCAGTGTGAGATATCTCATTGTCATTTTGATTTGCATTTCCATAATAGCTAGTGATATTGAACATTTTTTCATGTACAATTTAACTATCTGTATTTCCTCTTTGAAGAAATGTCTATTTAACTCTTTTGCCCATTTTTTAATTCGATTGCTTCCTCTTAAATTGTTGAGTTGCATGATCTCTTTATATTGAATGGAAATCAAACTCTTATCAGATATGTGATTTCCAAATATTTTCTCCCATTGAGTGGGCTGCCTTTTCAGCTTCTTAAGTCTTTTGAATCACAAAAGTATTTAGTTTGATGAAGTCCCATTTATCAATGTTTCCTTTTGTTGCTTGTGCTTTCAGAGTAAGGTTTAGGAATGCACCACCTACCAAGAGGTCTTGACCCATTTATTGAATAGACTGTTCTTGCCCAACTGGGTGGGTTTTAGATCCTTGTCAAAAATTATTTGATCATGCGGTTATCAATTGCAATGAATGTGCCACACAAATGAAGGATGTTGTTTTTATGGAAGTGTGTGGGAGATGTGGGGATTGGGGCATATGGGAATCCCTATAATTTTTGCGTAACATTTATATAATCTAAGAATCTTTTAAAAAATTAAAAATTAAAAGTTAAAAAAATGAAAAATTATTTGATCATGTATGTGTTAGTCTATTTCTGAACCATCAATTCAGTTCCATTGGTCTATGTTTCTACCTTAATGCCAGTACCATGGGAAAACTTTCATTTTTTCACATATCTTTTCTGTGTCAATCAACAGACTTTTGTGGTTTTACTTTTTTGATTTATTGATGTGGTGTATTATGCTGATTCATTTTCTTGTGTTGAACTCCCCTTGCATGCTTTATATAAAAACCACTTGATCCTGATGAGTAATTCTTTTACTGTGTTGTTGGATTCAATTAACAATTATTTTATTGAGGGTTTTTTGCATCTATATTCATAAGAGAAATGTGTCTATAATTTTTGGTTTTCATAATATCTTTATCTGGCTTTGGTATTAGGGTGATATTGGCTTCATAAGTGAGTTTAGTAGCATTCTTCTTGTTCAAATTTTTGGAAACGTTTGAATCAGATTGATATTAAATCTTCTTTGAATGCTCGATAGAACTCACCTGTGAAATCATCTGGTCCTGGGCATTTCATTTTGGGAAGTTATCTGATGACTGTTTCAATCCCTTTGTGTTCAGTTTGGTTAGGTTTTCTATTTCTTCTAGGTTCAGTGTAGGTTGTTAACATGTTCCTAGGAATTTTTCCATTTCAATTAAATTGTCTAGTTTGTTGGCATACACTTGTTCATAATATCCTTTTTAGATCTCTTTTATTTCTGTGTGGACTAGTAATGTCCCTGTGTTCATTTTAAAATTTTGTTTATTTACATCTCTCTTTTTTTTATTGACGTTTGCTAGCATTTTGTCAATTTCATTAATCTTCTCATAGAATGAACTTTTGGCATTTTAATTCTCTCTATTGTTTTTCTTTTATTCTCATTTACATTTTTTTCTGCTCTGCTCTGTGTTATTTCACTCCTTCTGCTTGTTTTGGGAACAATATGCTGTTCTTTTTCTAGTTCCTCCTGCTATGTAGTTCATCATAGCTTTTAGCTCTTTCCTCTTTTTAAAATGTAAGCATTTTATAAATTTCCCTCTCAGCACTGCCTTTGCCACACCCCATAGGTTTTAATAAGTTGTGTTCTAATTTTCTTTCATCTTGTGATATTTACTGATTTCTCTCACAATTTCTTCTTTGACCCACTGATTTTTTAATCGTGTTGTTTAATCTCCATGTATTTGTGAATTTTCCCTTTTTCTGCCTGTTGTTGATTTCCAAGTTTATTCCATTATAATAAGAGTAAGAGCTTTGTATAATTTCATTTTGTTGAATTTATTGAGATCTTCTTTGTGACCAAACATGTGGTCTATCTTGAGGTAAAATCGATAATCACTTCAAAAGAATGTATATCCTGTTGTTTTGGTGTGCATTTTTCTGTTAGGTTTAGTTCATTTATCTTATTATTCAATCTTTCTCTCTCTTTACTGTTCTGCCCAGATGTTCTGTCCAGTGCTGACAGTGCTGTTTTGAAGTCTCCAACTATTATTGTAGACACATCTATTTCTCCCCTCAGTTGTGCCAGTGTTTGCCTCATGTATTTTGGGGACATCCTGGTTAATTTCATATACATTTGTATATATCATTTACATCTGATATATGTAAAGCTACTCCAGCTTTTTATTGTTTGTTTGTTTACTGCAAGCATAAAATATCTTTTTCCAGCTTTTCACTTTCAATATATTGGTATCTTGGGTCTAAGTTGAGTCCTTAGATGTGATGTGATGCCTTGCTTTTCTCTTGCTGCTCTCAGAATTCTGTCTTTGGCATTTGGCATTCTGATTTGTATGTGTCTTGAAATAAGTCTATTCAGATTTACTCAAATGAGAGTATATTGTGCATTGTAGACATGGATATCTATGTCCTTCAATAGGATTGGGAAATATTCAACCTTTATTTCTTCAAATATTCCTTCTGTCCCTTTACCTTTTTCTTCTCCTCTGGGACATCCATTACATGTAAATTTATACAACTTTTCCTGTCATTTAGTTCCCTGAGACCCTGTTCAATATTTTTCCATTCATTTCTTTATGTATTCATTTATATGTCTGTTTTCAGAGGCCATGTCTTCAAGCTCACTGATCTTGTCTTCTGCCTTCCCAAATCTGCTATTATAGGCATCCAGTCTATTTTTAATATCATTTATTGTGACTTTTATTCCGTAAAATCTTCTATTTTTTTATGTAACTTTTCAAATTCTTCTTTGTGCTCACCCAGTGTCTTCTTAATACCCTTAATCTCTGCAGTCATATCATTGAAATTATTAATGAGATTTGCTTGAACAGCTATAATTAGTTCTCTCAACTTATTTATGTCATGTGGAGGATCTGTTCTTTGGGCCATATCCTGTTTCTTGGTATGGATTGTAATTTTTTTCTTGGTGTCTTGCCTCTGGCTTTTTAAAAGTATTTATTCTCGGTGCAGTTTCTTTCTTTAGTTCAAGGCTCTCTTGCCCTTTTTCCCTGGCTCCTTGGTTGTATAATAAGAGATGAGGATATAGTTGGTACTGTGTGCTGTGGAGGCTGAAGCTGCCCATATTGTTGAAGGGACAGACAAAGCTTCTCTCACATTTCTCCTCTGCCAAGGGTCAGGACAGAGCCACAGCCAAGTGCAGTAATCCAAGACAAACATCTATAGTTGCCTAGAGAGACTGATGAAGCTTCTTGCCCATTCCTCCCCTGCCTGTGTTGGTGATGGAAATGCAGGTGTAGGCAGCAAACTAAATATGCAGGTGAAAAATGACTGCAGATGCTGAGGTAGACTGACATAGCACTGGTTCCACTCTTCCACTACTATGGATGGGGAAAGACACTCTAGAGTGCCCAAAATATAATCCATGAAGGCCAAAAGCATTTGCAGTTGCCCTGAGAAGCTAAGGAAGTACTGTCTATTCTGCTTTTAAGTGATGGGGATGGAACCACACGTACACAATAAACCAGTCTTTGCAGGCTGAAAATACCCATACTTGTGCAGAAATGCTGAGGAAATACCAGCCTCTCTTAGCTTATAGGGGCAGGGTTGGAGCACCAGGTGCTCAACAAACCAGTCAATGTGGGCTAAAAGCACCTGCAGTTCCCCAGATTGGCTGAGCAATCACAGCTTCCCTTTTCTCTTATTGGGGGCCAGGGATAGAGATACACATGTCCAAGTATCCAGTCTGTAGAGGTTGAAAGCACACACAGTTGCCCTGAGAGGCTGAAGTAACACTAGCCCCCTCCTTTCCTATGGGTGAGCATCCAGGGTTGGAGCTAAAGGTGCCCAACAAACCAGTCATTGTTGGCCAAAATCTCCCACAGCTGCCTAGAGAGGCTGAGGCAACACAGCTCACTCACACCCCACTGGTCAGTGATGGTAGAGTTCCAGGTGTCTGTCTGTTCATTCTGTGCTGGGTGAAAGCACCTGCAGTTGCCTAGAAAGGCAAGTGCAGGATCCCCTGCTTCCTCCCTGACAGGGGTGGTTCTGGAGCTTAGGCTATGTCTGCAATCTGATCTGGGTGGAAGGAAACCAGACCCTACCATCACTGTGATTTTCAGTCAGCCCTGCCTCCCCTCATGCCACGGAGTTAAAATAGCAGCCACTGGCCTCTTTCCACCTTGGGCAGGTTCAAACTTTAGCTATTCTTAGGACTAAACTTTAGTCAGCTGAATTTACTAATCAGTAGATGAAGCTGGTGCCAAACTGTCTCTTCCTATCGCACTTTTGGGAAATGGAGCTTCCAAGTCCAGCCACAGAAAAGCTCCCATGGCCACTTGCACTGCTAGTAGAATATGAGCACTTGCCTCCATGGTGTAGAATGCTCTACTCATGAATTGTCACTGCAGATGGGCAGTGTCTGTGTCTTTCTTCCAGTCTTTCAAAGATGTTGCAGGACGCTCTTCTGGTCTCCTGGACCCCTGAAAGAGGTATTTTAGAGAGCTCTGGATGATTACTTACTGCCTTATAGGATCAGCTGAATCTTGGAGATCCTTACTCTGCTGCCATCTTGCCCCTCTTCCGAGTAATAATGTTTTGACAATAATCTTGCATAGTTTATAAAAAATGTTTCACAAAAATGTAAGGTATTGGTGGTGGGGAGATGTATACGAGACTTGTATGATTATATGCATGTTTTGTTTCCTTTTTTGAGTTCCCAGGGCTGGAGATTTTACCTGGGACTTTGGACATGGGAAACCAATGCTTAACCACTGAGACACAAATCATACAGTATTTGTTCTTTTGTGTCTGGCTTGATTCACCCAATATAATGTCCTCCAGGTTCATCCATATTGTCATATGCTTCATAAGTTCACCACCATTTTTTGAAGAGGCCATCCTTTCCATCTTAGTTGGGTAGGCTAGGTGGCCTTGTCATTTATCAGTTGAGCATATATGTATGATTGTGCTATAGTATTATGAACTCAATATGTTGTCTAAACTCATAGAGTTAATAGTGAATATTTTTTTATTAAATTTACAAAATTATTATACATTTATTGTTTATGAATGTTCGTGTATGAATGATATGCTTTAATAAAAATCTATTTTTAAAAAAGCCACTCCAATATACAGAGGAAGTAAAACTCAAAGAGTCAACACAGTTGAGTGACTCCTGCCAACTAACAGATCATAGAACATGTGGACTGGAACACATCACTTTGGGCTTAGTTCCCAAATGGTAGTTGCTATTCATCCACATAAAACCAATGCCCTTAGACACAGCTTCAATTAATATATCCATGTTGTATTTACACACTCCAGATATAAGACAAGTCCTATTCACCATCTGGAAACTGGCACCTGTGTTACAGCTTTAGAGAAACACCTGTGCCTTGTGTTCAGATACACAACTGGATTCCAATCAAACCATGACAGCCAATTTACAATGCCGACTACCAAAAAAATGAGCCTATTCCCATGGTATAAGGTAGATCTTTAATGCTTCCCAACACCCAAAAACAAAGAGACAGTAAAACTTTAAAGTAGAAGACACAAACAATAACTACACAAAAGTCATCAAAAAGCCAACTTACTAACTAGTACTCTCAACCAACTGAAAATAATTAGACATTAAACACTGCACTCTAGCAAAGGGAATTACTCAGTTTAGAGGGTATGTAGGAACAGGCAAACTCTGGATTACACAAGGCCTGATGAGTCCTAGTCACACCTAACTGCTGTTGATCTTTATTTTCAACAGGAGCACAGTCCCTGGGGTTGTTTTGCAGTCTGGGCTACTGTAGTATTATACAAGACCTCCTAATTCCAACCTGGATATTACATTCTACTCATGTGTCTCACCCTTGTGGGACTCCATGAGCATCAGGGAAGAGGTGACCAAACACTGAGACACTAGGCTTCTTCTAGTTATACCTGGATTCCAAACCGTTTAGTGTAGGTCGGGAACATTATATGCTATAACAAATCTCTTCAATATGAACTTCCCTTCTTGGACTGTAGGAAGGATACCAAAATACTGGGTTAAATGACAGGACAATTGTTAGCCATAAAAGCTCTTGCCTCAATACTTGGAAAGACAATCTGAGTGGCCTTACTTGGGCAATTCTCACATTAAGTTTTTGGGCATGAATATCTTCACCCCCAGGGCATAAGGGTAGGGAGTCAGTAATTTTGTCTCTTTCTCTACCTAGGCTAGCTTACAGTGAAGTAAAACCATGTAACACATGGCCACGTTTAATACAGGCTTTTTTTAGAAAGTATTTTTTAAAAGATATTTAGATTACATAAATGTTACATAAAAAATATAAGGGATTTCCATATGCCATGCTTCCCACATGAAGCACATTTACCCCCACCAACAACATCCTTCATTAGTGTGGTACATTCATTGCAATTGGTGAACACATTTTGAAGCATTGCCACTAAAGGTGGATGATAGTTTACATTGTAGTTTACACTCTCTCCCATACAATTCTGTAGGTTATGGAAAAATATATAATGGCCTGTATCTGCCATTGCATTGTCATTCAAGACGATTCCCAAGTCCCCAAAATGCCCCTATATTACACCTGTTTTCCCTCTCCCTGGTCTTAGAACCTCCAGTGGCCACTGCCTCCAATTCAATGATATAAGTTCTTCCATTGCTAGAATCACAATAAGTCTATAGTAGAATAACAATAAGTCCACTCTAGTCCATAGTTGACCCCCCAGTCCCGAGGATTCTGGGATGAATACATGTTTTTGATAAAGCTACCAACCAGAGCAGCTGCTGCCTCTCTCAGCGTTTAAATTGAAATGACAGTCCATCTCTCTACATCATTCCAGCCCTCTTGTCCTCATAGTGGTCTACACTACTATACTGGATATGTGACCTATCATCATGGGGAAACCTCCCTATAGACTAGCACAGTAGATGCCACTGTATATGGGAGACATGTTTCAAATTTCAAGGGCTTTCCATAAAGAGTGTCCTAAATTTGGAGGATACTTTTTCTCTCTATTGAAAACAAAGATCATAAGTACAGTCATCAATATGAAGGGCCCATCGCAATGGTCTTTCCTCCTTCACTAGGCACTGCCCCTGTACTCAGGGTATTCTTGCTGTCCCATTAGAGAATGTGGCAGAGCTCCCCGGGATATGGATTCAGTTTTCTTTTGGTTATGGTATGGATCTCCACCCTCCCTGACAATGACCCATGAATACTTGAACACATTCATATGTCATAGAGTTATGCCCCAGGTGAACCACCTCCCATGCATCCCCCATCACTGACAACTCACACGAATGATCCTTTCCTGTCACAGTTGTAACCCTTCTGTGATTCAAAACTTCTTCAAAAATGAAGCCAACCAAATAACCAAATACAATTAATAAGAATGTTAAATAATAATAAATTTAAAAATAAGAAACACAAGCTTCACTCCTTGAAGAATAAGATTCATATTTACTTGCAAAAACATTGAGGGCTTGATATTCTCGTCTGTTCTCCCCTATTAGGCACAGGCTCTGATCTCAAGACACTCGCACCCCTCTATTTTAACACGATTCCTCAGTATAGGAATCCAACATCTTCCTGCTCATTATGTGGGTCTCCACCCACTGAGACAACACACTATGACAAGATGAACACTCATACACTCCTTAAAGGCCTGCTCCAGGTGCACCCTGTCCTAAATGCCCTCCACATCTAACAGATTAAACCAGTAATCCTCTCCTGCTATTTTGTCAACAGAACATTCCCAACATTGTAGTTTCAACCATATATCCACAAATCATCAGTGTTCACCTGCTTCCTCCTCAATGCTCCTCCAGTTCCATTGACAGTACAACCCACCCTTCCCATCCTAACTGCCTGAAAAACCAGCACTGCCCAACCCAATAGTATCACTGCACCACTATCATGCCCCTCCACTGCACAACTACATACTTCCACCTTATCACAGATTTTGACCATATAGGCATTGGCTCACAACATTCTTCTCCTTATCTCCTGTAAACCTATCTTCCATGCTCTATCTGTGAATGTTCTCAATTTGCTTAATTCATTACAATGAGGTCATGTAATATTTGTCCTTCAGTGCCTGGCTTGCTTCACTCAATATAAGGTCTTCAAGATTCATCCATGTTATCCCGTGTATTATACTACATTCCTTCTTACAGCTGAGAAATATTCCATTGTATGTATATATCAGAGTTTCCTTATCTATTCATCTATTGAGGGACATTTGGGTTGATTCCAACTTTTAGCAATAGTGAATAATGCCGCTATGATCATTGGTGTGCATATATCTGTCTGTGTCCTTGTTTTCAATTTTTCTGAGTATATACCCAGCAATGAGATTGCTGGATCATATGACTATTCTATAGTTAGCTTCCTGAGGAACCACCAAGCTGTCTTCCACAGTGGCTGCACCATTCTACATTCCCATCAGCAGTGGATGAGACTTCACATTCCTCCACATCATCTCCAACACTTGTAGTCCTCTGATTTTTACTAGCCAACAGTCTAATGGGTGTAAGATGATATCTCAGTGTGGTTTTGATTTGCACATCCATAATTGTTAGTGGTAGTGGTGTTGAGCATCTTTTCATGTGCTTTTTAGCCGTTTGTATTTCTACTTTGGAAAACTGTCTGTTGAAATCACTTGCCCATTTTTTAAATGGGTTGTTTGTCTTTTTTAATTTCAAGATATAGGATTTCTTTATATACACTTGATATTAGGCATATCTGATATCTGCCTGATATCTGATATATGCTTACCAAGTATTTTCTGCTCTTGAGTAGGCTGCCTTTTCACATTCTTGACAAACTCCTTTGAGGAGCAAATGCTTTTCATTTTGAGGAGGTTCCATTTGTTTGATTTTTCTTTTCTTGCTTGTGCTTTGGATATAAGGTTCATGAAACCATTTCCTACCACATGATCTAAACCATTATTAAGATTATTAAGACATTGATTAGACATAAACTGCATGTTGACTTAATAGTGGAAAATTTTTATGTTCTTCAATCCAAAGTTCTCATTCTTTCTCCTTCATGAATAAAAATTAAGACAGAACTTTCCAACAAATGAGTAGACCCTGGTTTAACAAATGGGTTTCAGATTGAAGCATTAAAGCTGGACATTTCAGAGTTGGCTTGGAATAGCTGTGATTTGAGCCTGATTGCTCTGGCAGGTGGCAGCCTAAAGAATATGTGGAGGGCAAAATCTGCTCTGACAATATACCCCATGCTTTGGAAAGCAGCAAGTACAGTAAGACAACATAAAACTCACTGCTATATTTCAATATCCCAACCAAGAGGTGCTTTACCACCTGGTTACCAATTATAAGAGATACATGAGAATGGCTGTACCCTTAGTAGACAAGGACCCATGGGGCTGCTGAAGTCTGTGCCTTTCAGGTACCCAGGAATAGAGTGTTCAGTTTCAGATGTTACGTTTTTGTGTATTATAGGTCAAACAGGGAATTCAAATGGACACTGGTCCATGTAGAAGCCCCCACCTGTCTTTCCCAAGGAATATACCCCTCATAGATGTTATTCGTGTTCACTATTAAAAAAAAATTAGATCATATTTGTGGAAGGTAACTAATAAGATCTCTCCCAGTAGGGTGATCAGACTCATTTGGAGGAAAGTTGTCCACCAGCTACCCCAACCACTACCTAACCCAAATTAGTTGAAATATTGTAAGAGCCATCTATTTACAAATTATAAAAGACACCACCTGTACATTTTATGTTCTGTATGTTATTCACATCATGTCTAGACTTAATTATGTAAAAATGATATATTTTTCCTGGCATAGTACATGCACCTGAACTTTTTCCATCAGAATGCCTAGCACTCTTAGATACTGCAGGTCAATGTCAGTTGCACTGCGTTCCTTGTGTTGGAGTAGTCCCAAGAATTTAAGTGTAGAATTAAATTTCCCTTTTAAAATATTGAATATGATATATACAGATATTTTTAATTAGATAAGTCATATATTTATTTAAAAAATCATGCAGAAAATACAGAGTAACTAAATATTCTCCCTCATTTGTAACACCTTATATTTGTGTGGTACATTTGTTACAATTGATGAAAGAATATTGTTATACTTGTATTATTAATTATAACCCATGGTTTACATTGATTTCCAAGTTTGTGTTATACAGTCCTATGGCTTTATTGGGATTTTTGAAATAATTATTCTAGTAACACACAAACACATACACACATAATTTTTTGCTCTTTAATCCCCTGAAAAATCTAAAATATTTATTTGAAGCAAACCAGAAAAAGCTATCAGAGCTATAATATGTAGATTCTCACTGGAAACTGTCTATTCCAGTGAGAATTATTTAGACATCATTCTCACACCCTACTTATATATCTGTCTCTGATGGGGAGAAGCCAGTTTCCCCCACTAGGACACACAAACATGGGGAAAGGTTATGCCATAAGCCATCTCCCAGCATTGGGCATGGATTGAGACCCACTGGCTATGAGGAACTGATGTCCTCTTTTAAAGCTTGCTTTTCTCTGTCTCTTCTCTATGTGAGTAAAACCTTGCCCCATCCAGAGTTGTGGCATTATTATTTCTATTTGTGACCAGACACGATAAAGAGTGTGTTGACATCTCTTAGGATGTCCCTCCTTCTGACCCATAGAATAAAATGTAGCAACAAATGGAATTTGGACTTTACATGCAGAATGACAGATATGTATTTATAGTAAATGATACACCTTTTCCAAAAATTATATATAATATTTTATGCTCTCAGTATGAAAAGAGTTTTATTATTCTGGTTCTCACAGGCTGAGCCAGCATTCTGACAGTTACATTAATTAGCCATATCATAACTCAGAATTGAATCCAATGAAGTTTGCCTTTTTACTTTAGAATTCTTATCTAGAAAAGCTACAGCTTTGAGGAACTAATATGTATGTAATTGGAGCCTACATTCAGCAACTCAATAAATAATGTTCTATTTCTTCCTTCTTTTAATTTTCTTTCTATAAATTGAGATTATATTTTTGAATTTCTGCAGCTCAATAGTGGTATTTCTAAATTTATATTTTAATTAATATATCCTTCATTCAGTATGTGATATAAAGAACAGAAATTCTCAATTCTAATATAATCAATATATTCTGTTTACTTTCTGTTTTGTTTCTTTTATGAAAAATACTACCCCAAATAGGGGGGCTCCTAAGGGCTATGGAGACACCTAGGTCCTATGGTCAGGGCAGATAGCTCCAAAGTTTGGTGCCTTGCCAGTAAGCCCTAATTTGGTGTTTGTGCTTCTGAGAGTGGCAGAGTTGGACTCAATTATGGCTTCCCTGTACAGGGCTAATCTGTCCTTTCTATTTACACTTATTCTTGGTGCTGGAGTTTGCAGTTGTAAATCCAAGAAACTGGAATCTTTTGGCTGTCCATATGCCAGCTGGGTCCTGAGCCTCAGTGGAGTTGCAACACTTACTCTCCAGTTGATTGGACTCACCCAGCACAAATAACAATGAGATGAAGATTGACAGCCACCATAACAAGGAAACAAGAGAGACTACAACTGCAAGCAAGAGAGTCCTATACATTGCTTGTATGGAATCAAAGCTCCCTCTCAATTAGAGGTGGAGGGGACAGCATCATCCCAGAATCCTCATATTTGGAAATGAACTATGAACTAGAGTGGACTTACTGATATTCTACTTGGACATATTGTGATTCTAGCAATAGAAGAAATTACAACATTGATGTGGATGCAATGGCCACTGGAGTCTCTGGGGGCATGGAGAGGGAAAAAAAGTTGTAATACAGGCACTTTTTTGGGACTTGGGAATCATCCTGAATGACATTGCAACAACAGATATAGGCCATTTTATTTCAGCTCATAACATGCAGAACTGTGTGGCAAAGAGTGGAGACTACAAGGTGAACTATGGTCCATGCCCAGTGGCAATGCCCGAGGATGCGTTTATCAATTGCAATAAATATGCCACACCAATGAAGGATGTTGTTTATGTGGGAGGGTGTGGGAGGTGTGGGGAGTGGGCATAAGGGAATACCTATTTTTTTGTGTAATATTTATGTAATCTAAGTATCTTTAAAGTATTTTTAATAGTATTATAAAAAAGAGCTCTTGTCTCAGTGACCAAAAATAGAAAAAAATTCCCTTGCACAGAATGCTGCCAATGTGTGTAGTCTATTCAAATCTTTAATTTTAATATAGTATTCTTGAGTTATTTGAATTATTATTAACATATTAATGCTTCTCCTTATAAAAAGTTAGTATACCAGTACCCCACTGATAAAATGCTTGAACATGAATCAGGAACATACAATATAAGTGAGAAGTGAAGGAAGATTGTAGATTAAAGACATGGATTGTGCTTTGTCATAATCTGTATTGTATTTGACATCATGTATTAAACACACAGTGTCTGTGATGTTAAGTTTTAATGAACTTTAAAGTTAATCTGAAATTTTCTTCAATGAAATTCATGTCTACCATGATACAAAAATTAACTAGAAATTAAACTAGCATGCACACTGTCAATGAAATATTTCTTGAATTAGACTGAAGAAAGAGTTACATGCAATATACAAGCAAAATAAAGTTATCATGAACTTTCATGAAAGTCTATCTAAGTAAATAGAAACAGTCCTTAAAATAGCAAAGGAAACATGATCCCTCCACTGTAGTTTTCTAATTAACAACTTCCAATATTTGCTAAGCAATAAGAACCATAATGTGTGAGTGTGTGTGTGTATATATATATATATATATATATGTATGTATATATGCTATTCATATAACTGCAAAAGGCCAAATTTTCCTCAAATTCTTCAACCAAAATAGCATATTGCTACAGAGTGAAGAAGCATATATGAAAATTCATATATCTCCCAATAATCAAGTATTAAAGAGATTTCTAAAAATGTAAAACAGTATCTTTCTTCTCAATATTTTTATTTTGGATTTAGAAATATTATTTTTCAAAAATTTTGTTATTACATCAATATTTACAGGCTTTAT
>JAQZBX010082665.1:0-13504 GCA_029593785.1 Cabassous unicinctus | reverse complement strand
AAAGGAGTGCTAATGTGAAATACCAAAAATGAGTTGGTCTTTATAAAGAGTATTTATTTGGGGTAGAAGTCCACAGATACCAGGCCATAAAGCATAAGTTTCTTCCCTCACCAAAGTCCAATGTCACATGTTGGAGCAAGACAGCTGCCGACATTTGCCCAGGGTTCAGGCTTCTTGGATTCCTCTCTTCCCGGGGCTGAGTTTCTCTCCGGGCTTAGCTCCTGTTTCCTCCACAAGGTCAGCTGTAGGCGATTAGGCGAACGGTTCGCTTCTCTTCTCCTGGGGCCTTCTTTCCAACATCAAAGCTGCTTCTCAAAGAATGCTTCTCAAAAGACTGCTGCTACTCTGTTCTCTGCCTTGCCTTTTATATTTGATTCCCCACCCACCAAGGGGTGGGGCTCAATGCCCTAATCATAACCTAATCATGCCCAGATTAACAGATCAGTTTACAAGCATGATCCAATTATACTTTTGGAATTCATAATTACATCAAATTGGCCAACGGTTACACATGGATAGGAGGGTTTGGCTTTTTTCTTTTTCCACAGTGAAATAGCTTTCAAAATGATATATAAACAATGCATGCTCATTAAAACAATGAACAATGCATGCTTGTTAAAACAAATGAGAAAAGTACAAGAAAGAACATGAAAATCACCTGGAATCCCACCACATTAAGGAAAGGTAGTTTGTTGGGTCAACTGATGTAGACCTGGCTCCAATGATGGTCCACCTGAAATGATAGGGAAAGTATGGTAGAGGGTGGTCCAAGCAAGCCTGCCTCCTTTCCCTATGACCCACAAATAAACCCTGTGCTCAGGACTAGATGTGTTAGCCTGGCACGTAGGATGGATGATGAATGTGGGCTGACTCCTCTCTCCGGAGTGCCTTGAGGTAAAACACATCCCCTAGCAGATTTTGAACTGCTGGCATATTCCTTCCCCTTTTGCCCTGAGCACATGTAAACATTCACTGGAGACAGTCTGTAAGTTTTATGGCACCCGCTTACCCCTCCTGGCATATCTGTTCCAGGTGCAGAGGGAAAGGTGTCCTTCTAGTATGATACAATCACAAGGTGTGTGTAGACCAGCTCCCGGCATTGGCCATGGATTGAGACCCACTGACATGGGGGACTGGTGCCCACTGTTGAAGATGACCTTGCTTTGTCTCTTCTCCATATGAGTAAATGTTGTTCCATCCAGTGCCTGTGTGAGTCATGCATTTTCTGGCAACCCCAACCCTGAAATACATGGAATGGGCTGGAACACTAGGGCTGTTGTTCCTGGTGGCAGACATTGTTATGCTCTTTGCTACCCTCCATGCAGTAAAAGCCCTCCCCTAGAGGGAAGTAATAGATGTCTCAATTTCTGGCTGTTGGTTTGGCACCCTGAGCAGGGTGCTGACAGTTTGGTGCAGTGTGCAGGGTACTGATGGAAAAGCCAGAAACCCCTCGGCATAATGATTTATGGGGACTGGTAGATCTCAAAGCTGGCTGCCCATTAAAATTGCCTGGGAAATTTATTTTAAAGTACTGATGCCTAGGCCAATTCAACCAGAGTCTCTGGAGGTGTGGTCTAGGCATCAGTATTTTTTTAAGCTTCTAGATGATTCTAATATTTAGACTGAGTTGTGAGCAACTGATGTAAAGAGAGGAATTCAAAGACTAGGAGTTAGGAATGCTGAATTGGACCTCCTGTCACTTTTCTATCAGCCATGGGTCTCAAAGTTAGGAAGACATAAATCACTGTAGATATTCCAAGCAGAAAGGTATTTAATGTAGGGGATTGGTATTGGGAGGGCTGGAGGAGCAAAATGGAGAAGTGGGCTTATAAAGGGATCAGGAAGCTGCTATCACTTGGGGATGAAGTCCACGAATTCTCACTCATTGCAGAGCTGCTCAAGATGACCAGGGTCCTGAGCAGGAGCTGCCCCTGTTGCCATGGTTGGAACTGGCAGTGCTGTGGGGGTCTATTTATTGCCTGCAGTTGCTTTGCCTGCTTCTGTCAATTGGGAGGAGGATGTGGTCTCTTTCTTCCTACCTTCTATCCTCCTCAGTGACAGAACCTATCCAGGACCCAGCTGGTGAAGGAGTTTGGGAAATGTAAAATTCCAACAGCTCCCCATCAATACATAGAAGGGCATGGAAAGGTGGAACTGGGGTCTGAATACCAACAGACAATATCTGGCATGCCTGTTTTGCCTGCCTGTCCCTTGGCAGGGCTTAGAAGACCCTCATTTCCCTGAGGCTGAGATTGACAAAGGGCCAGAAACTTTTCAGAAGTCTGTAAGCTGGATTGCTGGTGAGAAATGCTGAAGTTGAAACCTGTTTTCTATTATCAGCAGGTATCCTGAAGTGCCCAATGGCAGAATGTAGGGGACTGTGTACTGGAAGCAAAGTGAGCATGGTTTCCACAGTAGGTTCCAGGGCAGACTTGGTCAAAAGATTTGACAAATATCTGATTCTCAAAGATCTCTGCCCCAAAGATGTCCACCCTGGGAATGAGATCAACTGGTCATTTGTGCAGGTCTTCTGTGATGTGAATAATTGAACGAAAACAAAGTTCAGGTTGGGCAAATAGGTAGTCATAGCTTATCTCCCAATTGATAGACCTGAGTTTGGTAACAGACCCAGATTTCCCTAAAATGGGACAGACACCGAATGCCAGGAGGAAGGACCTATATAACACCACAACTGCAGACTCTGAAACCTCCTTCCCGCCTTTCTCAAAGGGACCAGGAGCCATTTACACTGGTAACTGTGGACTGGAGAAAGGAAAATACACAAACCTTTCAGGGAGTAGTGAGTACTGGCTCTGAGATAACATGAAGACCCAAAACACTACTGGAGTCCCTGACTGAGATGAGGTCATCCAGTGAAAAGTGGAATTTTAACCTCAGTCTACCTTATCATAGGCCCAATGATTATCTCTCCAGTTCTTAAGTACAGCATAGAGTTACAATCAGCCTTAGCAATTGGCAGACCCCCAGACTGGCTCTCCGACCCATACAGTAAGGTCGACTGTGGTGGGAATGGCCAAGTAAAAGTCATTGAAGTTTCTTTTCCCCACCAGAATGATAAATCAAAATCAATTCTGTACCCCTGGGAAAGTCAAAAAAGCTTAGTCCCACAGTTAAGGACTTCGAAACTGCAGCTCAGCTTCTCAGTCTGGCTGGAAACAACAGTGGATTAAGTAAGCCTAATTAGTTGCGACCTCCAAGTGTAGCGACTATTCCAGCCAGCTATAGCCTTCCTTTTGCAGCAAATTAACACAGTCTCTGGCACCAGCAACTAATCTACCAAATACACTTTTTTTCCCCCCCATTCTGATAAAGGGTATTGTAGAAATAGGTTTGTTTTTTCCTCAGGGATATGTCAAGTCCAATAGGGCCCTAAACCATCTCACCATCCCACAGGACGTAAGACTAGTCTATACTGGATACACCACACATATAAGTCCTGGAAAGGAGGCAATAGCCAGTATCATAGCTACTGATTTAGATATCTTAGACACATACATGCTAGGGAGTGGAAAATAAGTTCTATGAAAATACAGGGACTCAGTGCTCGGTGAATTTGGGGGAATGGCTTAGTGGACTGAAATATGGTTAGATATCTTCTTCAATTTATAGGGCTTCTTGAGTTTTGGAGGTAACAAGGAACACATTTGTTTGCTCTGCTCCAACTCATTTACCTGGGGAACCCAGAACTGTGAGCCTTGATTGGGGTCCAGAACAAGGAAAGTCTCTCCAGCTCATCCAGACTGCAGTGACGTGGAGGTGCCAAATGGCCTTTGTGACTCAGCCGATACAATGATTTAATCGTCTAAGGCTGATTAGTCTTCAATCCAGGAACTCTCAGTGAAAGTAGAAACGCAGTAAACTACTTACTGTGCTTGAGGTTAACTGGTTCTATCATGTACTTGGTAACTTACAGCATTTGATACCTAGAAGGAAATACTGGTAGAGGAGTTGGGCTCAGGGCCTTTCAAAGTTATGCCTGATTACCCAATTATGAAAATTTTGCTTCCCATTTATATAACTCTAGTCTTTGGTATCTTGGTGATTTTACTCTCCAAAGGAGGACTGTTTCTCTCAGGGGACACAGTAATGGCTTCCTGTCTCAGCCACCTAGGCATGGACAAGCAAAAAAAAAAGAGGAATACAGATTATGGTGTTGGCTGGAGTCACTGACACTGCTCTAACGGAAATGAGGTTGCTGCCACACAATGGGAGCAGAGAGGTACACAAGAAAACCAGGAAATTCCTCAGGGACACCTCCTTGTTCTGGCCTATATTTCCATGCCCAAGAGTAATGGTCAGTAGGAGATTATTTCAACCTTTCACTGGCAGGACCACCAAAGACCAAAATCATTCAGGAATGCAGCGTTGGGTCACCCCACAAAGGCAAAAACTAGCATCTAGCTGAGGTGTTGGCCAGCGGTAAGGTGGACAAAGAATTGGATAATGGAGAAGAGTATTACAGTATTTCCTTCTGGGTACATAGGTCCTTCAATGTAAATTGATGTGTGTGCATCTATTGTCTCAGAATAAAAAAAGAAGAAGAAAGTGGTGTTCGTTCTTCTCTCCTCTGACCATGGGCTCACCATGGGTCTTAGGAGAAAGTCAGAAATAAAGAGGCAAAGAAGCCAAATTCTCAAATTCTAATTCTAGAGCTGAGGGTTTAAAGTCTAAGATACGAAACCTTGAAAGGACTTGCAAATGGAAAGAACCCTTTTGTCCTGGGTACCTCCCTACCAAACTAGGAAAAAATCCTTCAAGCTGAGAAGAGGAAAGGGGTTGAGAGGGAGATAGGATAAAGCACCATGCACTCTGCTCCCCACCCCTACTCTCAGATGGGTCTCAGGGGTAAGAACCTCCCTTTACGTTTGGAGATCCAAGAGCAATGTGGACTTCTATACTCCTTTTCACCTAGAATTTTAGAAGGTGGAAGACAGGAGATGTGACTCACACTTCACATTCATGAGGAGGGTGGAAGAGATGGTAGCATTGCAGGACTAGTTGGAGAGGGCCAGGAACTACTGTCTAAATTCCCTGTGGCTTCCAAGCGGTGGGTGAAGAGAGCTCAAAGTTCTTGTGGGCTAGGAGAGAGGGAAGGTGCGTAGCAGAGAGAAATTGATTAAATTACATGAATTTACAGCAGGGTCATTAGATACGTTTAGGTTATTTTTTAGTGTTTAAATCATTGGTACAAAGAAGTTTCTTGTTATATATAGTTTTGCTCTTTTTACATTTTTAGGAAAAACATATTTTTGAAAATGGTTTTTGTAAAGAATCTTTTTATAGGTAACTCCACCAATAAAAAAAAGCCAACCTATTAGTTAATAACCATTTCAAACATTCATATAATTTAAATTATTTTTGTACCACCTTTCATTCTCAGAAGTGTTCTGGTTTGGATGATGAATTATATAGTTCCCCTAACAATGTAGGACTTATGAAGGGAGCAGGTAAAAATTACTTTTGTTATCATTATCCCCTCATCCATCTTGAGGTCATAAAAGAGTTGCGTTGAAGTTGTAAAAAGATTGGAAATTAGAGATTTCTTTGGAGAGAGTGGTCCATGTTTCATACTTGCAAGAGACTACTTGGGCTCTACTTATAATAGGTTCAAACCACCTATTGGAAGATATGGATTAACTTTAGGAATTTGATCTTCTGGGGTCCATCCAGCTTCAACCTGTCACAGGTCCTTCCTGCTCTGACCCCTGATTCCTTTCTAACTTTTTTTTTCAGTCCTCCTCTATTCATCCTAACCTACAGGCAATCCAATTGCTTGCATGTGCCAAGTGCTCCCTTATGCCTCTGTGCTTTTAAATGTGCTGTTTCCTCAGCTTAGAATATCTGTCTCCAGGCCAAAACCTTTCACCAACTTCCCACTTGTCTCAGAATAAATCCAAACACGATCATGCATGACCGCATCCTTGCATACTGATGAAGAAAAATCAACCCCATAATGGAACTTCATGTCACCTAACCTGTCAGCAAAAAAGTTAAATCTCAGCAAAATACCAGCTCTTTATGATTTGCTAGCACTGTGTCCCATTTGACATGCATGCTCTCAGCATCTTTTATCGAAGCTAGCCTTTTGAATTTGCTAACCAGTGACCACAAGGTTCTCCCTCCTCTGCGACATAATGTGAAACCTCACTCCCCCACCTGAGTTTCATAAATATTCCCCTTATTCTCCTGAATATCACAAAACCCTTCCTCCCTTGTGTGTCACAAGTCAATTCTCAGCCAGAGTCTTAATTTATATCTTAGTTAAGAGAAAACCTGTCACCTCACCTCTGCAATATTCTTCCCCCAAATCCACCACCTCATTCTAAGCATGAGAAAACATCAGACAGACCCAAGTTGAGGAACACTCTACAAAATACCTGGCACTCTTAAAGAGTCAAAGTCATGAAAAACAAGGAAAGAGAAGCTGTAAGGAACTGTCACAGGCTGAAGGAAACTAATGAGACATGACAAATGAGGCAGTGTGATGTCCTGGATTGGATCCGGGAACAGAAAGAAAAGAAAAAAAGTGGAAAACCTGGGGAAATCTGAATAAACTGTGGTTTAGTTAATAGCATTGTACCAATGTTAGTTTCTTAGTTTTGAGAAGTATACCATGGTTATGTAAGATGTTAACTAAGGAAAGAAAAAAGAAAGTCTATTAATTTGATATATTAAAAGAACTAACGTGTGGGGATCACCCACCCATGAAGGGGCTGGTGAACACACCTCTTCTTCCTTCCTTAGTTCTTAGTAAACGACAAATCCTCACATTAAATTGTCTGTGGATTACTTTTCCACACTATCTCTTTGACCTTATCTCATGCCAGTCTCTCGTGATCATTCTGTTTTAGCAACACTGGCCTTCTGCTAGTTCCTGAACCCCGCCCCACTGCAGAGCCCTTGTGCTTGTCATTTCACTCATCCTGAAACTCTTTTCCTCCCTGCCTTTTTTTCAGGACAGGCTTTTCTCCAGGTCTCAGCCTAACTGTCTCAAAGGGGCCTTTCTTGACCCTCTCTGCCATTAATCACTATCACTGTCCTTTCACAATCTATAATTTCTTCATCTCTTTGCTATTTTTCCCCCTCAAGAAAGTTTTTTTCATAAGGGCAGAGACCTTGTCTGTCTTGCTCTCTTATACTCCCCACTTTTAGCCCAGTGCCCTGTATATAATGGTTGTTCAATAAATATTTGTTAAACGAATGTCAAAATATAATTTTCCAAGTTAAAAACATACATCAAATATATAGTGAACATGTGCCAAATATTTCCTTACTCATTTAATGAGGGAACCAGCAAGGTAATAAAGTTGGCTCAAGGAGAATTTGAGGAACATACTAAAATAAGTTAGCTAGATTAGAGGTGAATCTGATTAATGTCCTACAGGGCAATAACCTGTAATCTTTGGAGTTGTTTTTCCTACTGAGTGGAAAACATTTGCATCTCTAACATTGAAAAATCTAGAAATTAACAGGTCATTTCACAGAATCTGAACCCTAATAATAATGATTAACACTTCAAACAAACATACATCCTCCATAGAAATAATGCTTGGGGGGGGCCTGTTAGACAATGCTCCAGTAAGACAGTGAATACATGCAATTATCTTTTTGCCTTATTTATAAGTTTTGGACAATTTTTCTTAACAGAATGAATAAACAAATGTTCCAATTGAAGATTGGGGGTGGGTGGGGCTCAGTTAGTTGTGGAGCAGGGCACTATATATCATCTTCACCATGTCTCCCCTGAAAGCCATCATCATTCGAACTAGCATCCATTCTTCAAGAGTAAGCCAAAGTTTCACCTTCTCTGTGAAGTCCACCTAGATTTTTCTCCTGCTCCCATCGGGGAAACTGAGGTGCACAATCCTTGGTGATTTTTGTCAAGGCCCTTGATTTTTATCTATGACTTGTGTAGCCCTGGTTTATGTCCAAACACCCTCTGCCCTTTTAACCCTTGTTTCCCAGACCATATTTTTATTTTGTTGATATACATAAGACACTCCGTGGGGATTCCCAGAAATAACTGAGGAAGGGGTGGGGAGGTGATTTTGAAGGTGGGAGCCCAGGCCCTACAATCAGCAGGTGAATGCTAGGGGTCAGAGAAATGTAGACAGAAATGTAAAGATGATCTCATTTGTATTCCAGCTAGTGAAACCTGCCACACATAGTTAGACAAGTGTCAGAGCTGCTTCCTCCCAGCATGTGCAATCCCGAGAGATGCCACTCTGTAAAGTCCGGAGGCCAGCCTCACGTTTCTTTCTCTAGTTTTTCAACTTACCTTATTCAGGGGGCTAACGATCTTTGGGACCAAAGCCCTGAGCGCTCAACCGGGGACTATCCTGAGATGAAAGCGTTCCCAAGGCAAATAATGACTCAACTCAAGCTGAAAACAGTTCCCGTAGTACATCAGAAGGGACCTTTTGGTAAATGGCAGCTTGCCAGAAAATTGACTCAAAGCGAATCCCTAGCAGCCCAGAGGTGCTGGAGGGGAGTTTCAGAAACAGTCAGTCCTGGGAGGACTCTGCAAGAGCTTACAGGAATTGCCTCACTCTTTGATGTTCATCCTCTGCAGAACTCAGCTCCTATCTGTTGTTTCAGATCAGCATGCAGGAATCACAGGTGGTTACATCAGGAAGGGGCCTTGGAGACATTCTCTTCCAACTCTTTCGTTGTCCAGGTGAGGAATCCAAGGCACAGAGAGGTTAAGGAAGCCAGATCTCATACATAGGCAGAAGATGTGGCAACCACACGGATTTGCTTTTTGGGTGACAGATCTCTATTTCTGATACAGAGATGAAGCATCAGTTGGGACACAATGGGAAGGGATAGATGTGGCCCTAGTGCATGAGAGCCGCGTGTGAGAGAGTGATGAAGTGTGTCAGCACGGGCACAATTTAAAGAGTGCCATGGCAACCAGCATTCTCTCTGGCCCCAGCTGGAACCATGAACTCCTGGGTGTGATTAAAATTGGCTTTTCAGGGGGACGGATGTGGCTCAAACGGTTGGGCATCCGTCTCCCATATGGAGGGACCTGGGTTCGATCCCAGGGACCTCCCGGTAAAAAAAATAAAAATAAGTAAAATAAATAAAATAAAATGTTTAAAAAAAAAAAAAGGCCTTTCACTTGCCGAGCTGGATGTTCAAGCCTCTGTTTCCCCTGTAGTGAGTGACTCCAAAGTATACCAAGCACTGACTGCAGCAACAAGTCTAGTCCGGCCTTTCATCAAGAGATGGGGGTTTCAGAAATAAATAAATACGGCAGCCTTGGGAATCCAGGAGTTAATGTGACTAGCCACAAAGCGAGATGGTTCTGTTTCCTCCTAGAGCAGTGCATTGTTTCAAAGCGTTCCTAAACATCGATGTTCCCAAGTGGTGCTCCCTCCCCCCAGGCAGCAAGGCGGAGGTAAGTAGAAGAACATGACTGTTATTTTTCTTACATACTGCTGGTTCTGCTATGATAAAACAAAACAAAAACTTAAACCGCAGCTGTAGATGAGGCTGACTGAAGTTTCATCAGCAGGAATGCTTATTAGGCCAGTGTCCTGAGATGTGGAAGCCTCCTTCTGGATTCTAATTTTAATGTCCATGTAACCTTTAAACAAAACTGTAGCAGAGTTATCATACATGCCCTCCCCCTTCTTTTTTTTATGAGTTTCTAATTGAGCACAGCACTAACTGGGAGGAAGGCATGGTCCTATGACTAAGTTCTGACCATTGGGTTATAAGCAGAAGTGCAGCTTTCCAGATTGCGACCTCTTCTTGAGCATTTTCTCCTTCTCTTTGGGTGGTATGCCGTCGTAGTAGTGGCAAGCCAGCTTGGGCTGTAAGGGAGAGGGCAATAGCATGGGAATGGCAGAGCGCTAAGACAGTTTTATTATTACTTCAAACTATTGCTATTCATTTTATCACCACTAAGAAAGAAACTTGGGAGCACCCAATATCCTAGACAGAAGAAGCCTGGTTCTGGTCTAAGTTCTTGAAGACAGCAGCCCTACCAGCCCTCTATTCATTTTTTTTTTTTTTCCACCAGGATGTCCTGGGGTTCGAACCCAGGTCCCTCCATATGGGAGACGGACGCTCAACCATTTGAGCCACATCCATTCCCCCCTCTATTCTTTTAAAGAATCCTTTCTGTGATAGCAGCTGAACCAGATCCTAACTAATACCCTCCACCAAAACTGCAAATGGGATTGTTGGGGATGCTTTCGGCTGCTAGTAACAAAAAGCCCCGCTGAAAGCAGGTTAAAAGCACAGGAGTTAAAAAAGTGATGTCACTTCACAAGAAATCTGGTGGTAGGGAGTTCCCAGGGTTGCTTCACTTTTCGGCTGTTGTAGTCATTTCCTATTGCTGCTCTAACATATCACCACAAGCTGGATGGCTTTAAACAACACATATTTATTCTCTTATAGTTCCAGCAGCCAGAAGCCCAAAATCAGTATTACTGGGCTAAAAAGTACAGGCGTTGACAGGCTTGATTCCTTCTGGAGACGTTGCCTACATTCCTTGGTTCCTGTTTATTTACAAAAGAATGTTCTATTTACTGGTCAAACCCGTGGACAGAGGTGAAGATGTTTAATATTTTGTATGCGTGTGTGTAATGCCCAACAATTATGGTCATAAAACTCATGCTCTGTAAGAATAATGTATGATAATCAAGTTGTCCTTTGATTTATTAAACCAACATTTGAGTTACCTTCTTTGTGCCAGACTACTGCAACAAGGGCTGGAGTTACAAATATGAATAAAACAAGGGCCCTTGCACTGAGGCGATCTGGCTCATGGTGAGAGAGACAGACAATATAAATGAATAGTGCATATAGAGCCACGAGAGAGACGTAAGATGCTGGACGACGCACAAGGAAGCCTTTCGGCCGAGTCATGGTTGCCCTGGCCACTTGTGGTACCTCATGGACGCCAAGGGCAGTCAAGCTTCAGGAAGTACGGAAGCAGGAAATGAGGAGTAGCAGGAGCCAGCACTGGCTGAAGGTCTCCCGCTTGCCCCTTTCACAGTTTCTTCCCTCTGTTCCTTCTTTCTCTCGCCTCTGTGCACATGACTGAGGTCAACCCACCCTAGACTCGACCGGCTCACCTAGAGTGGGGAGGTCATAGCATCATATAGATGGCACAACCAAGGCAGGAGGCTTGTAAATGCAAGAGGCAGCTAAAGGCACCTCTCACAGCTGATGAAATGGAAGAGGAAGTGGGAGAGGGCAGAGGCGGTGGTTGTAATCTGTGTCACTTACGTTCACTGATTATACCCTCTCTCAGACAGCTCGTTCCACTTCTTTGACCCCGGGAAAGAGTGAAAAAAGCCTTCCCGTGGACAGAGGAGAGGCCAGCCTCCCAGTGCTCTCCCAGGGCACATTTGAGCAGGCTGCCGCGAGTCGGGGCTCGTGGCAGGGGTGGAGATGAGGGGCTGGGATCGAGTCAGAAAAGTTCCTACCCAGATTAACGGCGACGAGAGGATGCATGTTGGATTTTCTCATGCCTGGCTTGTCTCTACCTCAGTACTGGTACTCACTTCAGGAAGGATGAGGTTGGGCGGCTGCTGCCTCTGCCAAGCCACTGTTACTCCTGGAAACTTATTTAAAATTTCCATTTCCTTAACCGATTACAGGGCAAATGCTTTTTGTATGAATTAATCCTGCTAGGGTAGACATTTCAGGTAGCACAGACCCTGCATCTTTAGGAAAGCTGAACTACATCACTGGAGAAGGTTAAAGGGGTGGAAGGGAGGACACCATCTTAGCTGCTTTAGTTGGCATTTCTCCCCAGAGCTAGCCCATATTTCACCTTAACTACAAATTAAAAACTACATTTCTAAGAATACTTGGCTTCTAGATGTGAAAACTCATCTCCTGTTTTAATACAGAAATATTTCCCCCTTTTCTAGGCTGATTCAGGAGCACCCCAGGTCATCCTGGGGAGAAGATAGCCTCGCCCAGGAAGGAAGTCTAGTGGTTCACTCTCTCCTCCAGTTCTGGGAAACTGGGTTCTCTCTGCCCTGGGAGAAAGTGAATTGAAAGGAGAATCAATGTTTTCTTCACTATTGTTTAGGCTCTCTAGTTTTAAAGAGTCAGGGAAGTTTTTTCCTACTAGGCTATTAAAGGCAATTTTGAGGGGAATAAAGAACATAAATAAAAAAAGAATAAAGAAAACAGGGCATTTGGGGAGAAAAGCCAGGGATCCTGAGGAGAAAAGTTGAAGGAAGTGGAAAGAGGGGCTGCTGCCAAGGAGGAGCTAAGTGCAGTTCCCACAAGGAGGACCATTTGGAAGGCTATTCTTGAGTTCAAGTCCTGCCAACCTTCCCATGTAGCTTGTGCAATTTTCCCTGCATGTTCTAGCTTTCTTCATTTTTTAAAACTACTTAATTTCAAGTTCCTAATCCACTTAGGCTTCTCACTTAATATCCTGCCCTCTCTAATAGCTCCCATCATTTATTTGGGTTTCAATCTATGTCTAGAGACCTACGTCTTTCATCCACCATGAAGCTTTTGCTTCTGACGTGAAGTCCTCATATTCCCCAAACTCATTTCCAAACATTTGACTCTGCCCAACTCCTCTCAGTACTACTTTAGGATTTTGGAAGCTACAGCCAGCAAGAAGTCTGTCTGTCTTATTTCCTCTCTTCTTTAGTTTTCCCTCCTGTCATATCCCTTTCAGTTATCAATGGGCACAAAATGGCCTGACTGCTGGAAATGGGGAAAGAGCAAAAATGAGAAATACATGGAAAAAAGATAAGTTAAGACCTCAAAAAATTACTCTGTACATACATAAGTGGGAAATTTCATGTTATCTGTCTAGAATTAAACCAGTTGGAACTTCTGGAACCAGAATTCCTGTGTGCTTACTAAAAATATAGATTCCTGGGCCCCATCCCAAATCTACAGAATCAGAATCTTCCCGGGACAATGGGAAGGACATGTCCAGGCAATTCTTATGTGCACTAAGGCTTGAGAATTGCCTGTTCACCTCACCAGTGTCTAGCCCCCAAGGAATACTTGCCCAGGCCCAGCTGAATCATCTGCCAGGGTTTATTAAGGAGTTGTGCTTGTTCTCGGGCAGGTCTAGAGAAGTGAATCAAACTTTAACATGCATTGGAGTCATGTGGGGGTCTTGCAAGATGGGAGGTGATACCTGAGATCCAGGTGATACTGCTGATGCTGGAGGGAGGACCACACCTTGAATGGCAAAGTGAGCTAGAGAGCCTATGTTGGTGTTTCTACAACTGTGAAGCCATCTTCAGACTTCTCAAATCCCTGGTACTGGTGGTTTGTTTGAACTGTGATTGGAGATTGCTCCATCCTCATGAATACTCTAGGTGCTCTGTTGACTGGGCTCTACCTAGTGGTCAGCCAGACTCTCCTTTTCTCCCCGCTTCCTCCTCCCTGTCTCTGGCTACCTCCCCTATTCCCACCCTCCCTCTGCTACCCCTATTCTGCTTTATTTTTTTTTTTTAAAGATTTATTTATTTTTTTATTT
>JAQZBX010082664.1:0-13499 GCA_029593785.1 Cabassous unicinctus | reverse complement strand
TATTTTAAAGTATTTGTCAGATAACTTTAACATCTGAATTACTTTGACCTTCTATTGTCTGATATTTTTCATTTTTTATTATACTGAGTTGTCCCTTTCCATGATTAAAATATTTTGATTGAATGATGGATTTATCTTTTAAAAAAATGAAGAAAATCCAAAAGCTGCTAAACAGAGCTTTCCTTTTATAAGCACCTTTCTCCAGGCTTATTTTTCTAATTTCTTTATTCTTCTATTTTGGATTGATTGAATAATATTTCCAGGTACTATAATAAGCTGGAGTTAGAGCATTTGGAACATAATTCCCAGCTCCATCACTTACTCTGTGTACTCTGGGACAACTCATTTAGTGGCTTTTATCATAGTTGTTCCACATGTAAAATGGTGGCAGTAATAGTTGTTCTGATCATTAAAGATGTAATATCCATATACAAGTATGAATATTGTTTGGCACATAGTCAAAGCTATCTAAGGGTTTTCTATTAAGCTTTTCTCTGAAATTTTAAAAATATGAATCTTATGTTTAGCCTGTCATTAATAATGTTTGATATTTCAACACCCAAACTAATATTAAAAAACTCTAAAGTCAGTCAATATCAATACTATCCTACAAAACACTGCAGGGATTTTTTCTTTAACTTTAACATCATCTCCTCGTTCTTTATTGTTTGCTGCTACTCGGTAAATAAGCCTGTCTTTTGAATCCCACATATTATATTTTATTACTGCTTTAAATAGTCAGAATTTACATATATTTAGTCATGTTTGCTTTCATTCTTGGAGATGTTTTTGTATGCATTCAATTCTAGGTTAATAATTTCTCTTCATTTTCTATTAATATTTGTTTATTTTAATCTTCATGGTCCCAAGGTTTAAATTTTCACCTTTATTTTTTGAACTATTAAATGCACTTACTTTATAATCTGTATCAAGTAATTCTAATATATGAAATTGAGGATACCTAATATTCCTGCTCTTTATGACAGCTGGTTCTTTCCTATGGACTTATGTTTCCACCTGTGTTTGTGTGTTTGCTTCCTTATTTTCCTGAAAATTTATATTTTACGAGGATTTTTGGAAAAATTTTGAGGATTGGTTAGTTGAGATTTCATTATTATATCTTGTATTTTTGTTCTCTTGTGCCAGCCCTGCCCCTAAATTTGCTTCCAACCTAGATGTATTTTAATTTTATTTTTGCCTTGTAATATTATAATCGACAAAAACAGTGTAAATCTTAACCACAACTGGATATGAGCATGAGCCTATTGCCATGAATTCAAAGATAACATTTTTTAACTTCTCTATGAGCCACATGATCCAAAACCTAGATATTGCAGCTTGATTTTTTTCCAATTCTGTTCTTCCAAAGTGGTGGTTACCCTTCAGCAATCTAACTCTATGGGAGCATCTTGGTTTTAATTCCTGGCTTTGTGGATTCCTCATCACTGGTTTCCCATCTCCCATACAGATGATTATATCTAGGGTTCTAGGCTACTGGCCTCAACACCCACTCACCACCTCTGATTCTATTCTCAATTCATTTTGACCTCTGTGAATTTTGCTAATTTTCCTGAAAGCTAATAAATATGTTAAAAAGGTGTTAAAATGTGTATTATAGCTCATATATTTATATACAGTGTGGCCAAATATTTTTAGTATACCTCGCCAGCCAATTTTTTTCCAAATGAAACATTTAGGTTCTTTTCAGCAAAAATAAATGATGACAGACCTTTCACCCAAGCTATAATTTAAATATCAGTAGTATAAACATAATTCAAAATATAATCATTTAATTTAAACATAATTATAAAAGCAAAGCATATTTAAAAGATAAATAAAATTCAAACTACCAGCATTAATACACCATAAAAATTAATTCATCTCTTCATTCACTTAATCTATAAAGATGAACTCTTGTATATGAATCTTGCATATGAATAATGTCTCTGGTAATAAGAAATGGGAAAAAGCAGATGTTTACCAGCTGAGGATGTGACAGACATTAATTAACTAATCAGCCCTATGAACATAATATTGTACTGTATTGAGTTCCATAAACTAGTTACACATGGGATTATGAGATCATATAATAGAGAGATTTAATGTCATCAACATTTTTCTCTGAGAACTGTAAGATAAAGCAGGATAAGAAAAATATTCTGGGCAGGGAATAGAATGTGCAAGATCCAGAAAAAGAGTAACGGTGGTGCAGGTTAAAGAACTGAAAGAGACCAAGGAGCCTGGAGCACAGATAGCAGTGGCAACATGCTATGAGAGTAGGTTGGAGAGATACCCAGAGATCAAGCCACACAGGGCTTCACTGGATGTATTAAGAAGTTTTATTTTTATACATGAAATGGATAGTTACTTCTTTTGCTACAACTAAATTACTCATTTAAAAATGAATCTGATTGAAGAGATGTTCTGTCCCAGCTGAGTGGACTTGGTAGCCTGTCAAAAATCAGTTGCCCATAGAGTTGAGGGTCTCAGTTTGATTCCATTGATTAATATGTCTATCTTATGGCAATATCATGCTGTTTCAGAACACTCTCTTCAACAAATGGTGCTAAGAGAACTTGATATACATATCCAAAAGAATGAAAGAGGACCCCTATCTCATACCTTATATAAAAATCAACTCAAAATGGATCAGAGACCTAAGTATAAAAGCCAGGACCACAAAACTTCTAGAAGAAAATTTGGGAAAGCATCTTCAAGATATGGTGGTAGGTTTCCACAAAACCCCTGACTCCTATCAGCCACCAAGTGGGAGGGAGCATTCTCTGGTAGGAAGAGGGTTCTGGTGAAAGGTGGAGAGGAGTTTCCTATCTGTAGGTTTGGTAACCTGGGCCCCCTTTGAACTTCAGGGAGCATACCCGCTGGTACCACAGAGGCCCCAGGAAGAGGGGAGAGGGGAATCTGCTCAGGTAGCCATACTCAGCCGCCCTGGGAGAGAGGAACTTGGGCAGAGAGAGGGCAGAGACAAGCAATTGAGTAGTCCTACCACTGAAAACTATCAAAATTCCAACCCCCCTAAGAGAGGCTGGTGGTAGAGAGCCTCAATAAGCTCTAGGACCTATTTATTGTTCCCCTGGGAGGAGCAGGGGTCTGGAAGAGAGTTGAGAGTGGTTTCTTTGCGAAGAGTTTGGTCACCATGGTCCCCTTTGAATCTCTGAAGGGACCTCAAACTGACCAGGAGAGGGGAGGGGTATCCACTCATGCAAGCTGTAAGGCTCAGCTGCCTTGTGAGAGAAAGCAATTAGAACAGAAAAGGGGCAAGGACAAACAGGCACCTAATCAGCAGGCCTCTGGCCAACTCGCAAAGATTCTAACCTGCCCAAGGAAAAGTACACAGGTAGCTTTCTGGAAGGCTAACCAACCCAAGGAGAACATTTAGCTCAGTGGAAGAGTTCCGTCTTTGAATATAGGAGATCCCTGGTTTGAGTCCAGCTCTTCTTAGAGAAGTTATCCACCAGGTTATCAGAAATCCAGCTGATACTTTAGGACAGGGAACATATAGGCATTGTTTTTGTATTACCTTTACTTGGATCTCTTATTTTTCTTAAAAAAGGATCTTTTTTAAAATTTAACTTAGTTTACTTGCTAAAACCCAGTTCAAAACCTGCAGAGGGCAGGCTGCAGGGTAATTGTTTGATGAATGCCAACAGCCTGAGAAGCTCCTTAGGGACCTAAGGGAGAAGGTTGGTTTCCATGGTTTTTGTTTGTTTACTTGTTTTGTTTTTTTTTTCCTTTTTTTAATCCTCTTTCTGCCCTCTCCCACCCTTTTTTTCAATCAGGTGTTGCTGTCTTGTTTCTCCTTGGTTGTGTGTGTTTCCCTTTCCTATATTTCCCTTTTTTGTTGTTGTTGTTGTTTACCAAATTTTTTCTACCTATGCTATTTCTTTTCCTTCCTTCATCTTACTATCTTCTGTTTTCTGTTGTTCTTTTTACATTCCACCTCATTTTGTTTGGTCTTCAATTTTCCTTGTCTTTATTTCTCTCTCCTTTTTTTCTGTTTTGTTTCTCTTTTTACTTTTTTCTATTTCTCTTTCCCTCTCTTATCATTCTGGCCTTTTACTTCATCTTATCTATTTTTCTCTATTCAGTTTCTCATCTCATTGTTTGTACTCCACTTTTTTATTCTTATTCCTCTGCATTTCTTACTCGAGTTAATTATTCATTTTCCTAGGTCTTATACAGTTCCTCTTCTACTTTTTACTATTATTATTACTATTATCCGTTCTCTCTTCATACCTCTTTCCTTTTCTCTGGCCTTAATTTTTTTTTTCAAGGGAACATAGATAACAGAAAGGAAATAGAATAAGAGGAATGAAGTGTCAAAATGAAAACTTGACACACACACACAGAAACAACAAAAAGAGATGGTGGTAAGAGGTGGTTTCTTAACATTATAATCAAAATATGGGCCAAAAAAGAAAAAAATGGATAAATGGGGCCTCCTCAAAGTTGAATACTTTTGTGCTTCAAAGGACTTTATGAAGAAGGTGAAAGGGCAGCCTACTCAATGGGTGAAAATATTTGGAAACCACATATCTGTTAAGGGTTTACTATTCATAATATGTAAAGGGAATATGCAATTCAATGATAAAAAGACAAATAATAGAATTAAAAAGTGGGAAAAGACTTGAATAGAAATTTTTCCATAAAGGAAATACATATGGCAAAAGAGCACATGAAAAGATGTTCAACATCACCAGCTATTAGGGAAATGAAAATCAAAACCACAATGTGATATCATTTCACACCTACTAGAATGGCTACTGTTGGGGAAAAAAAAAAAAACAGAAAATGACAAGTTTTAGAGAGGATGTGGAGAAATAGGAACATTTTTCACTGCTAGTAGGATTGTAAAATGCTATAGCCACTGTGGAAGACTGTTCGATGGTTCCTCAGGGAGCTAAATATAGATCTGCCATACAATTTGGCAATCCCACTACTAGGTAACTATTCAGAAGAACTGAAAGCAGTGACACAAACAGACATTTGCACACCGATGTTCACAGCAGCATTATTCACAATTGTCAAAAGATGGAAACAGTGCAAATGTCCACCAACTGATGAATGGATAAACAAAATGTGGTATATACACACAATGGAATATTATTCAGCTGTAAGAAGAAATGAAGTCTTGATGCATGTGAGAAAATGGATGAACCTTGAGGACATTACGTTGAGTGAAATAAACCAGACACAAATGGACAAATATTGTATGATCTCACTTATATGAACTAAATGTAATGAGAAACTCATGGAGTTAATAGCTAAGATATAGGTCAACAGAATATAGAAGGAGGGTAGAGAATGTTGAGCTAAGACTTAATTTGTATAGAATTTTAATAAGGTTGATTGCAAATGTTTGGAAATATTAGGGTAATGATAACACATTATACAGAATGTAATTAACTGCACTAATATGTCTGTATAATTGTGGCTGAAAGGGAAAGTTTAGGTCATGTATGCAACTAGAAGGAAAACTAGAGGGTGAAACATGAGGCTGTATAGCATAGTGAACCACATTGTGGATGATGAGCATGGTCAAAGTACAAATATAAGAATGTTCTTCAATGAATCAGAACAAATATACATTAATATTACAAGATGCTAGTAGGGTGCAAATTTGGGCAAAATTACACCCAAAGCAAACTATGGACTGTAGTGAATAGTAACATATTAGTATTTTTCCATCAATTGTAAAGTAATTATGCTAAGTGAAAAAAACCAGACACAAATTTCTGCATATTGTTTGATTCCATTTATATAAAATGTAAATACAGATAAATTTATATAGAGAGAATGAGATTAACAATTATGTATGGCATGGGAAGAATAGAATGATTGAGAAGTAATTGCTAAGGGGTAAGGGGCTTTCCTCTTTGCAGTAATGGAAATGTGGTGATGAATGAACAACTCTGTGATTATATTATACCAAAAGTCATTGAATGTACACTTTAGATAGGTTGTATGGTATGTGAATATATCACAAGAAGATATATCCTTTTAAAATGTATCTGGCATTGACTGAAATATTTCAGATACTATTAAGTGACATATGACTATACAACATAGTTTCATGAAATGACTCCATTTTTCTAAAAAGATCAAACTTTAATCATGCCAAGAGTAACCATTGAATGACAATATCATAATGTATTATTCCAGGAAGAATACAATATCTTATTATTGAGTTTCAATTATGTAGCCCTCCTAAATTAATGTTTTCTTTGAGGAGGACTGTTTGCACTTAATATAGTAGGTTTTCTGGTTTAAGTTACCATGATAATTATAGCTCAAACTGGTGAGTAAATGCCTAAAAGTTATTGTTATCATGCAATTTCTCAAGATTTATTCATCAAAATGTAAACAAGAATGCCCTTTCCTCAAATGTCCATCATCTACAACTCCCAGAAATATGTTTTACAATTAGCTTTACTGTGATTGAGGTTAAATTGTGAGGGAAGATGCTACAGACCAAATGAATCTGATTTGGGGTATTTCTGGGAGAAACAGGGGGATCCATAGAAAGTAAATGAGTAAAGAACTTCCAAAAGAATTGGGTGCTTATTCATTTATTCAGATGGGAAGAATTCAAGGGAATATTTTGGAAGAAGGAAACAAATCACATTTCAGTGGGAGCCATGTGAAGAGTGGGAATACATTCAAAGGGAATGCTTCACCTTCCCTGTGAAGACAAAAGTCTTTCCTTTGAAAAATCTTAGAAAAGTCTGCAGAGTGATAAGGAGAAGGAAGATCTGTCCCATGATATCTCCCCAGTGGCTCCAATGAAGAAGAACCCAAATGATGAACTGTATTATTACTCCCAGTTACAGATGTTGGCACATGATAAAGAAATGTAACCAATAGACCAAATTGAGAAAGAGGAGAAAGACATATGGTGCTTCCCTCAAGAAATGTAAACAGCAAATTTGACAGTTTCCAAAATTCTGCCATGAAAATATGCACAAATACAAACCTTTCAAATTGTTTATATGGTAATTGTGATGCACATAAAACCATCCCAAGAGATTTTACTTTCTTCTTCCTTTTTGTTTATAAGAAACAAAATTTCTAAAACATAGGCATTGGTACTTATATAATCAACCATACTTCTTTCTGTGCAGTCATTTAACCATTTCTAACCTCATTTTATTCCTACCAAATGAGATATTAGATTGTAAGTATGTATATTCACGTTTATGTAGTTCCCAACACAGACAGAATACACAGCCCTGCCAATAAGGAAACTGGAAAATCAATGAACCTGCAAACATAATAACTGAGAGAAAGTTTAGCTTAAGTTGATGAGTTTGATTTCTTTTCCTCATGGCATTTCTTTAAAATATAGTCAAATTGAGGTAATTACTTCTGTCAATTAAAAGTTCCCTGAAGAGAGCCCAGGGACTTTTAACTTTGAAGTTAGGTAATGACTTTGGTAGATGTCAATAACTATGTGTTGAGCTGAATTTCATTAACATGTGAACACAAACACATATGAAAATAGTTCTACGGGTTGAAGTGTGAAGCAAGAGCTAATATGTCCTTGGTATAGTCTTGCTCAGGTTGAAGCAGACTGACATTAAGTTCATTAAATAGGGCAAGTGAGTAGGAATAATCCACTCTGTTCTAATAGTTCCTTCACCCAAGGCTATTGGAATGAATAATGATCACCTGCAATTCCCAAATCAATGGCTACTCTCATTTACATACTTTCTAAGGTCATCCATCACATAATTTCTAATGTGCTCTTTAAAGCTTGGGTGAACTAATTCAACAATGAAATCTACTAGTTTGACATCTACTTGTTAGCTGTGAGACTGGATGGATTTATAAACAAATGAATCAAGGTTTCAATTAAATATACTTTGTAACTGAAGTTGTGTTAAAACAACTAACTATAATTCTTGACTCTTGACTGGACATTTCTGGAAAATTTACTGCAAAAGACCTCACTGTTCTGTTCAAAAAAGGAATCATCTTCCCTCAAGAAATGCAAACAACAAACATGACAGTTTCCAAAATTCTGCTATGAAAACATGCACAAATTTGAACCTTTCAAATTATGTATATGGTAATTGTTCGTGAATATGGGTTAAAATATATGTACATAACAGTTCCACTTTGGATTCCTCATATTTTCAAATATTATATTCTTTTACGTTGTATTTATTTAGAAGTTCAAAAGGATGGACATAAATATACAAGTTAGGGACTATTTTAATTTTGCTAATGATTCTTCCAAAAAGTGTGTATTTTCCTCATGATGCTCAAAAGCAAAGAAGTTTTTTCGGCTAACAAAAGTAGTTTCCTATTTTGTTTGTAAAAATGTAAACTTGGAATACACTTATACACCTGATCATATTCTAGCAGTCTAAAATGGTGTATAATAAATATAGTTTTATTTGGTTTGAGCAGCTGCAAAGTGGCAAGACAGTATGATGTTCCATGGTGTCAGCCTTTGAGAAAAGAACTGTAGTGTAAAATTAGTGTATATGAAACCACATATGTAAATAAAAGCAACCACATAAATGTGGAACCATTTGGACCCAATATTGTAACTAAGTGGAAAGCAGATGAACAGATGGACATGATTGTCACAGACTGCAGCAGGGACAAAATATTGAGTTAAAAAGAATGTGACCATGTTAAACAAATAGGCTAAGGGAATAGTCTCCTCAAATAAAAAATTCAGCAGAATTTGTGTGATTTTCAGATTGGTGAAAAGATAAAATGAGGGTGTGATCCAGAGGCTTAGGTCCAAGACTTTCACAATACAGAAAACACAGATTATTAGAAACAAGACAAAGAAGGCAAGCTGCAACTCTGGAATACTGTCAACCTCAGGAAGCTAAATTCCTTCTCTCTGGTCTGATTTATTTTTAACATTTCCAGATGAATTCTTCCTCTGTTTAAGGAAATAAAAACAGACTAATTATATGTGAAGAAATAATACACATTTAAAATTCCTTTCAAGGGCTTTATGAATGTCTTCTCATTCCTTTCATTTTACAAGGACAGCATTATAATCTCCAATTTTTAAAATCTATTTTTTATGAAGACCTTATTATGAACGAAGATAAGCAATAGAGAAACAATTGTTTTCAAACAGTGTTTCTGCAATATCATGGAAACACATGCATTAATGAAAAACCTAAACATATAAGCATATATTCTCTGAAGAGTGAGAAGTTTATAAAAAGATAAATGCAGAAATCTAACAGAGAAAATTTTGTCTCAGACATATGAAATAACTGTCTAATGATAAACAGCAGTGAATATATAGCAAATGAATGTTGTACTTCAGCCATGGTGCTAAGTTCTTTATATGTTTTACTCCATTTATTCTACAGAACAACCCTGTGAGAAAATACTATATCTTCATTTTATAGAGGAAGAATCTGAAGCAGATAGAGGTTGACCAAATTTCCAAGTAAGTCTGATTCTAGAGTTCATACCTTTTGAAGTTACTTCAGCTGATAAATTAGAGTCAGGAAATGACCTCAAATCTCACTTTATTCAATACATTGGATTTGTTTACACATTGTAAAGTAGGATGACTTCTCATAGTGAATTATATCATTGAGTATGCATGCAGCTGTCAAATACCTTATCAACAACATTTTGGGAAAATAGAAAATGATTGTATTTATTGCGTGACTTTTCAGTTCAGTAAAGTATGGTGGATCAGGATAATATGTTAACATAAAAACAAACTTTGAAGCAGGAAAAATTTGAATGGCTTTCTGACTTATATGATTTTAGGTTTAGATTAATAATTAAACTGGGAGTCTCCATTTCCTTACCTTTAAATTGAGATTATAAGACTGAACTCATAGTGCTGTTGGGGAAATCAAATGAAACAACATATATTAAAACAATGCTTAAAGTTTGTCAAGCATTATTGTTTCTTTCTCTTCCCTTTGTGTTTTCATGTACATGCATATCTAAATCTTCAGACATCCAGTGCTTCCAAGAAAGTATCTGATTTAAGAATAAATGTGTTAGGCCCATAGCATTGCCATTCCTTGAAGCTTTTGTTTATAATTTTTCCTTACAAAAATAACCATTTAGGTGCTGATCTTTCAGATAGGTGGGGGAAACTATTACAAAATTTTCTATCATAATTATTATGCCTTAGAGAAATACAAACTGCTTTCTTCTATTTTTTCCTGGATTCTCCCCTGATAACAATTCTCAATGTGCTCAATGCATATAAAATCCAGCAGAGTTAACTTTAAAAGGAGATGAGTAAGGATTTAGGGGCCTCTTCTTTAATTCTGTCGTGAGAAATTTGTCAATAACAAGGGAATTATTCTTTAACATTTTAGGTAAAAGCCAAGGTCTACTGAAATAATTAATTAATGCAAAAAAAAAATTTTTGAGCACCTTTATTCTGTGGTGTAAAATTAGCCTATATGATTATTCTATGTACAATACAGTGCAATATGAACTATAAAACAGGCTATCTTAACTGGCTGATTGTTTAATTCCAATGAACCAGTCAATTCATGAAAGCACTTTTGCATTCCCTCTTGTTGAAATTGTGTGGGTGTGGCCATAACAATTGGTTGTATTTGTTATGGTCAGTCATAAGTGTCAGCACAATTATGGGTCACATATTTCTGAAAAAAAATGCTATTGCCTTATAACTATCTAATGTGTTTCCTCAAGAGCATTTTTGGTCCATTTGAAGTCATTTTTCTAAATACATCTTGTTAGAATTTCAAAATTGGCATTCATTTACTATATTATACCTTATTATTTTATACTTCACCCATTGTTGAACTTTTATTCGCTACTAAGGACTGTGAAAAGCTTTAAAGATAGAAGCATAGACCCTGAGCTCAGAAAATTTGGAAAAATAACAGACTAGTTTTTCATAATTAAATAAGGGTATGTGTTTAAGTAGAAATCCAGTAAACTATTAATTGAATGTAAGAACTTACAAAAATGGTTATTTGTATGCATGTTTTGACAGAATTGTAGACAATCTGACTTTCAAAGGGAAATATATGAATAACAAAATCTAGTTATAGAGAGATGGAAAAATAATTGTACGAAATAATATAGAATATATGAACCTAAAATATTACCCTGAAGAAGATACGGAGCAGAAATCAGCTCTAAGGTAGAAAAGCTGCTTTGAAATAAACTGAAGAAAATATTTCAATTAAGGGAAGTGACAAATTACTGCAGGTTTTCCTTTTAATTGAAAGCAATATCTACTATGTGATCATAAATCAGTTCCAACACTTATTTTGTTCAGACCCTGCTTGGTCTGACAAAACGTTGTTCTAAGAACTATGGGTGGAGTGGGATTGGATGGTGTGGAAAGAATGAAGTTCTTGCCTAGGGTCTAGGGATAGTTTCAATCCATTTCTTAATTTCTAAGTTACATCCGCATTCATGTTCTTGTAGCATATTACTTAAGAGATTGTATTGATTTCTCTCCTTATATTTTCTTTTCCCCTATGAAGCTATACAATTCCAGAGCTTATTGAAAGTTCTTCTGTACTGGGAGTGGTGCTTGGCTTACAGTGGGTGAACAAAAAGCATTCCTTCACTTTGCTTATACCATGCAAGCTCAAGTTCAACAGAGATGTTACATATTAAACAATTAACTTGCCATATGCTTCCTTTAGCCTTAAAAGCCTTAAACAATGACTCATTTTCTTTCATTCTAAAATTATGTAAGTGATGATTAATTGTTGCAGAGGACAACTGTGGGTACAATTTGAACTGTGGTACAGCTATCAACTAACTGACCCATCCTGAAAAATAGACTAACAGGGCAGAGGTGAGAGAAAGCATGAAGGAGGCCAGGCCCCAGGAGTATGAAATGCCATTGATAAATTCTACAGATGTTCTAATATCTTTTGAAGTTATCCATGCATATTTATAATAAACATCCTTTGCCTATTTCAGATGTTAAGATCTAAAAAGGAATTCTTTGAAGGTTTTGATTTTTTTGTTTCTTGTTGTGGCTGAAGAAGGAAGGTGTGACTCTCTCAAGTGGGGAGAAGTATATAGGTGGCAGTCATGAACAAGGGAGTCTGACCATAATAACTCTTTCCTAGAGGTGACAGCAAGTCTCATCAGTGGTTGTGCTCATTTCTTCTCAACTATGAGAGAGAAGCCCCGAAGAGCAAATGCTACAGAAATTTTAAACCACTAAGTATTACCTTATAGTCAAAATGTATATTAATATGCTTGTGCACATGCCAATAAATACCCATATATTCGTTTGTAGATTTATGTAAACAAAGAAACTGTTAAAAGTGGTAAATATAGGTAAAGGGGAATAGGAAATCAGGGCGGTAGAAAGAAGACAACTGCTAGAAAGAATGGCTCCTATGACTCCAGCTTGTTTAGAATAGGATAATTATTGCCTGAAATTTAACTAAAAATGGATTGAGCTATCATCTATAATTTACAGTTCATGATAAAATTATGGGTTTCTTCACTGAGCCTGGAAATGGTCCTAAACAAAATGGTGACATATATTTGTTAAACACTTTTGTGGTCACTAGCAGTGTGTGCAGTGTTTAGAGGGATGCACCTTAGAGATTCCACTTTTGAGAATCACATTGCCTACTTGTGCATTAGAGAGCCCAGAATCACATGGGTTTGAAGGAAATTCTATAGGACCTCTTTTACTATTATACCCATAAAACAGAGGGGGAGGGATAATTCCTGCACAAGCAGATCAAACATAACGTTCCCAAATTTGGAAAGAACAAAGGCTTGTTTGATTTACTGATGGAAGACTTTGTAGTTAGCAGAGTAGGAAAGAATAAAGCAAGAGGGAAACAGATTGGGAAAAGAGCATTCTCAAAATTTTGATCATACTATTCTTTTGATAATCCATCTATGTTCTTCATTTATCCCAGAAAAATTTAAGGAATTTACAGTGTATAACAGAATTTGACAAATCTGTCTTACAAGTTGTATTAGTCAGCCAAACGGGTGCTAATGTGAAATACCAAAAATGGGTTGGTCTTTATAAAGGATATTTATTTGGGGTAGAAGTCCACAGCTACCAGGCCATAAAGCATAAGTTTCTTCCCTCTCCAAAGTCCATTGTCACGTGTTAGAGCAAGACAGCTGCCGACATTTGCCCAGGGTTCAGGCTTCTTGGGTTCCTCTCTTACTGGGGCTGCGTTTCTCTCTGGACTTAGCTCTTGTTTCCTCCACAAGGTCAGCTGTAGGCGATCAGGTGAACGGTTTCCTTCTCTTCTCCTGGGACCTTCTTTCCAAGATCAAAGCTGCTTCTCAAAGACTGCTTCTCAAAACTGTTCTTGCCATGTTTTTTATATTTGATTCCCCACCCACCAAGGGGTGGGGCTCAACACCCTAATCATAACCTAATCATGTCCAGATTAACAGATCAGTTTACAAGCATGATCCAATTATATTTTTGGAATTCATAATTACATCAAATTGGTCAAGGTTACACTCCACCCTCTGAATTCCAAAAATACATT
>JAQZBX010082663.1:0-13493 GCA_029593785.1 Cabassous unicinctus | reverse complement strand
GCAGGCCGGCTCGCGCGGTGTCGTGGGCTGATGCAGCAACCTCACGGCAGGAAGCGGCTGTGGCGCAATGGATAGCGCACCCGTCTACCATATGAGAGGCCCCGGGTTCGCTTCCCGGCGCCTCCCTGTGAGGGCAGGCCGGCTCGCGCGGTGCCCTGGGCTGATGCGGCAAGACCTCACAGCAAGGGGGAGATAAGCAGACACAGAGAAGACACGCAGTGAATGGACACAGCAAGCACAAGCAGCAAGGGGGGGATAAATAAATAAAAATAAATAAATCTTTAAAAAAAAAATAAATAAATAAATAAATAAATAAATATTATAAGATTCTTAATTCAGCAGCGAGAATTTGTCCAAAAGAATGGTTTCTTGGAATAGTAAATAGAACTTGTCTTATATGGTTAGTGGCTGATTGATCTTTCCAGTATTCCCCTCAAACTATAGTTCATCAGGAGCCAGGCAGGATCCTAGGAAATGGAAATGTGTGATTAAGATTCCAAATGCTCCCTTACACCATCCACAGCACAGAGTCTCTTCATTTAACTCAGGACAGCAAGGGGCTGGTCCCTTCACAAGACCTAAAATAGACTTGGCTATTTGCTGACTGATGGGTTCTGATGGCAAATTGGGTGTTTTTAATTTCAATTCATCATATCAAGTATTATGAAGAGAAAATTTGCACAACCTCTACAATAGTGGTTCTTCGAATTAAATTTGCAATCAAATTGGTGCCTGTTTCAAAAGATTGCTTGGGAAAGTTCTATTTATAATCCTTTTACATCATCGGGGGTAAAGAAGAGTAGAGAGAAGAGGCTCATAGAACATGGAATTGTCAGGGCGAAGCTGTGGCTCTTACATCTAAGAGGAAAAGTAATCCCTTCCTCACTCTGCTCTGAAACAGCAGCCTACATGTGCAAACTCTCAGGAACCCGGAAGAGGGCACAAAAATCCTGAGTATCCAAGAAAGCATCACCGGGTCCTCACACTTAGTGCTTAAGCACTCCGGTCTTTCCTCAGGAAGAGTCCTTCAGGCCTTCCTTTAGAGACCATTTCCTCTTAATTTTAGACTCACTTCTAACAATTTAAGTATCAGGTGTTGGAAGCATCAATTTAGAAAACGAGGTGATCTGCCTGCTCGAGGTAAACACTGTGACAGCAACAACAGACAGGAAGGAGATGGGAAACTATTTCACAAAGTGGGGGGGACTCAAAATAAGTAGCAGCCTTGGCATTTTAGTATAGGGACAAATGGCTTTGGCAGCTCCTGAGAGCATCTCCATAATACAAGAGAATATGGTAATGGCTATAAAAGAAAAGTTTAAATGATGTTCAATATATTTCGTAGCAAAAGCAGCAAAATTCAAAATGACAGACTCCTAGAGTGTCAGGATTAGAAGATACTTAAGAGCATTTCCAGTCTAATTCCTTTATTTTACAAATAAGGAAACTGAATGTAAAGAGCTGGTTGCCCAAGTTTACATGCCTAACTAGAGGTAAAATCGAGTCAAGAGCCCAGCTGCCTAATGAACACCCTAACAACTGAACTTAATGAGGGGAAGGAAAAGAGATATTTAATCATTCATTGTGTCAATGCTTTTGACATCTCTATTTTCAGCTTCCTTGCATTGATTTCACCCTTTAAAAGGAAAAGAGCCCTGCTCTCTTTATTCACAAAAGAGTGAACTATTGTCCCCTGATTTGTGATGAGAGAATTTTCAGGGTTTGCCCTTAACAAAATTGGGACTGAAGGTACAGTTTACTTTGGGTTCCCTCCTACATCCTCCCTCCCCACCCCCCGGTGTGTTTTCTCCAATCTGTCCTGGGTGGATCCAGCTGACCACCTCACCCACTGGCCCCACACCCAGAGATCCTGGCACAATTTAGGAAACTCCCAACTGCCAGATTTTGGTATATGCCCAGTCCCTTTCTAATCAGATCCTTAATCTCATCAAACAAAAAATCAGACAATACTGTACCAGTGTTTTTCAAGGTAAGTGAGCACAAGCATTACCTGGTATGCTTTTTAAAATGTAGATTCAAGGCCCCTGCCTCCCAAGATAGAGAAATTCAATAGGTGATTCTGGTGGAAATGGTCCCTGAACCCACTCTGAAAACCACGTGGCTTCTACTTACCTCCCTCTTCTCCTACCAGTTCCCTGTGCACATTCCCACCACCCACCCAAATACTTCATACTCTCTCTCTCCACCATGTCTTTGCCTCATGTTCCACCTTCTTCGTCCAATTAATTCCTCCATATGCCTCTACTTGGCTGAGGTGCATATCTCTCAACTCTGCTCTCAGAGTTCCTGTACAATTTTACATTGTCAGGTTTATACATTATCAAGCCTACTACCCTTAAGGATTTTCTGGCTTATCTCCCCTTGAGGGTAGGGGCGTGTCTCATTTGTCTTTTATCCCCAACACTTAGCACCCTGCTCAGCACATAGTAGGCACACTAAACATGTTTGTTAACATATCTTTTGCATGTGCTAAACTTCCTTGTTAATAACTAGTGATTTGTTTATATTTGCAATTTTCATATAACCACCTAAATATAGTACCACATTTTTATGAATTGCTCAAAGTATCACTCCCAACTGAGGAGCACATTCTGTGATATGTAAACCTGAAAGAGAAGAATGTTAATGGATTATATTAACCTGGCATCATCAAGTGTGGAGGTCATACTGTTTCAAGCCCAAGTTCACTTAGGACATCTGACACTTAAAGAACAAAAAATAACACTAAGACACGTGCAACAAATGGAATGTGTTTTCTAAATAAAGATTGGTTTCCAATAGTTTCATAGAATTAGTTTTGATTGTCTTCCCAGGCTTTCAGGTTAAGTGTTTCAGAAGTGAACTTTGGGAGAGATTAGAATTGGCTTTGAAGTGATTCATATACAAAGAACGTTGTGTATTTCTAAGGTCCCAAGGTCACAAGGTTAGGTCACCTCCTGATGTCCACCATCTTCGTGTGTTTGTCCCATGCAGGCGTCTGCTACGCAGAGTTTGGAGTTCGTGTTCCCAAGACCACAGGATCCGCCTACACCTACAGCTACGTCACTGTGGGAGAATTCGTGGCGTTTTTCATCGGCTGGAATCTGATCCTGGAGTACCTGATTGGCACTGCGGCTGGCGCCAGCGCTCTCAGCAGCATGTTTGACTCACTGGCAAACCACACCATCAGCCGCTGGATGGTGGACACCGTGGGAACGCTCAATGGCCTGGGTGAGGCTGCCACATCCACTTACCCCTGCCTGGAACCTTCCTGAGCAAAATAAATTGGCTCCCCATTTCAGAATGAAATTTGACAGAAGGTGTCACTGACCTTCTATATGTTCATTTTCTTTTTTTTTACAAAGTAACTCTTTCTCTGAATGTATTCTAATAATCCTAATTTCTCTAAAAACTATATTAAAAGATGTTCAGCACAGACTTATTTATAGAAATAAAAAAAATGTGAAAGCCTAAATGCTCTACAATGGGGCAAATGATTAAGTAAATTGTAAACATATATTATGTTGCCAGCAAGTAAAAGGATGATTAGTAAGACTACTGTAATAGCATGGGCAATATTTTTTATGTAACATCATATGAAAAAGGATACAATCTACATGTATCATGTTAATAGAGATATGAAACATATGCAGGAAGAGGAACTTCTCCAGTGGTTTCATCAAACTTTTTTTTTCAAATTTTCATAAGTAAGCATGTACTAATTTTCAAATTTAAAAAAAAGTTTTAAAGGAACAAAACGGATTCCAGTCCAGCGGAGGTCAGGATGGAGTAATATAACTGAATGAGTGTTAAACAGTCAGAAGCTCATGTAACAAATACCATGAGACTTCAGGCTCCCTCCATCATTTGCCGCCCCCTTCCATCTTACCGTCTGACTTTCTCCTTTCACATTCACAGGAAGCTAAACAGCAGTTGGGGAAGCTTTGGAGCCTTGCCTCAGCACTTCCAAGAACTGATTCTATGGCTGTGTACAAGTCATTTGACTTTGGTGTCCCTGTCACAAAGGAGTTGACAGAAATGCTAAGCACACACATCCATGACAGAGACCATGTCTGTTCAATATACTGACCATAGAATTTCAGGTCTGAAAGAGTCTCCAAATGATTAGATCGTCCAAACCCCTTCATTTTACAGATGTGGTCCAGAGAAATGAGGCAATTTGCCCAAGGCCATAGAGCTGGTCAAAGGCAAAAGTACAGCTGAAATTGAGGTTCCCTGACTTCTGTGGCAATGCCTTTTCGACTCCATAGAGGGCAGGAGTACACTGGGCAATGAACAAGGCTAAGCAGGCAGGGTGTGTACACTAGTAATTTTCTCTCCACAACCACATACGCATAGATGGAAAGAAAACCACAAAGACCATATTACTTAATTTGCTCATAATGGAAATGGAAATTTTATGTACTATAAAATTAACAATAATAAGGAGCAAACGGTTTTCAAATAACATGTTAGATCTATATATACATCCCAAATGTCCCAGAACAGTCCAGACTTCCAATATTCTGTCCCATTGCTCCATAGGCACAGTTGTAATTGTCTTATCATGTACCTCAGTTTCTGGTCCAGGATATCAGGTCAACTTACCAAATCTGCACATTTACTAGTTATATACCAAAAAGAATTGAAAGCAGGGAATCGAACAGGTATTTACACACCAATGTTCATTGCAGCATTGTTCACAATTGCCAAAAGACGGAAGCAACCCAAGTGTCCATCAACCAGCGAATAGATAAACAAAATGTGGTATATACACACAATGGAATATTATTTAGCCATAAAAAGGAATGAAGTTCTGATATATGTGACAACATGGGGGAACCCTGAAGACATCGTGTTGAGTGAAATAAGCCAGACACAAAAGGACAAATATTGTACAATCTCACTGACATGAAATTAGAACAAGCAAACTCAGAGCCAGAATCTAGAATACAGGTTGCCAGGGGACAGAGTGGTGGGGTGGGGTAGGGAATAGGGAGTTAAGGCTTAAAAACAAATGCTTGGGAAGCGGGTGTGGCTCAGTGGATAGAGCCCCCGTTTACCATATGGGAGGCCCGGGTTCGCTTCCCGGGGCCTCCTTGTGAGGGCAGGCCGGCTCCCGCGGCGCTGTGGGCTGATGCGGCAAGACCTCACAGCAAGGGGGAGATAAGCAGACACAGAGAAGACACGCAGCGAATGGACACAGCAACACAAGCAGCAAGGGGGGGATAAATAAATAAAATAAATAAATCTTTAAAAAAAAAAAAAAAATGATTGCACATTTGCAAAATATACTAGTATCTGCTTGCAGACCAAAGCATGGGTGCACACATACACACACACACCATACATGCACATACTGCCTTGTCCTCCCTCCATAACAGACCACTCTTCTCAGGGCTGAATGCCAGATGCACTGGGGTGGGGCTAGGCATTTGCGTGACCCTGTTTTTCCCTTGGGCACTGTTAACTCAGGTCTTTCCCCTCTAGGGAAAGGTGAAGAATCATACCCAGACCTCCTGGCTCTGGTGATCGCAGTCATTGTGACCATCATTGTCGCACTGGGGGTGAAGAATTCCGTGGGCTTCAACAACGTCCTCAATGTGCTGAACCTGGCAGTGTGGGTGTTCATCATGATTGCTGGCCTCTTCTTCATCAACGGGAAGTACTGGGCGGAGGGCCAGTTCCTGCCCCACGGCTGGTCAGGGGTGAGTTCATTCCTGAAGCCTGTGACACCTGCCACGTGCTCTGCCTTCCACCCCAAGTCCAGTCTAAGACAGTTTCAAGAAAATGCTGCTCTGTCCCATCATTGTTCATGGACCCTCTTCATCACCTTTTAATCTGCATTTAATCAGAACGCCCTGAAGAAGTGGTTCTCATCTACTTGCTAAATTTATTTATTTCACAAACATTTGTTGAGAACATATTTTATACAAATAGCAACAATAAATTTAAAAGTGTTGGCCACTTGCAATATGCCTAACACTGTGCTAAGTGCTTTGCCTATAATATCTTATTTAATCTTCTTAATAACCTTGCAAGGAGAATATTGACATTCCAGTTCCCCAGATGAAAAAAACTCACATTCAGAAAGGTCAAATGACTTCCTATTGAGGGACAGCATAGGTGATAGAGTCAGGATCCAGAGCCTGTACATGAACAGCTCAATTCTATAGAATCTCTCTGCAGTCTATCAGGAGAGACAGACGAACATAAATAGACCAGGCAGTAAAGAAGGCCAGGGAGAGTGGGTGGTGGGGAAGGGGTGAGTGTTGCCTGGGTATGGAACTAGGGAAGGGACAGTTTTTAAACCCTATCCCAACATTTGTGGAGAGTCCCACCAGGGTCAGAGGGCAGTTGAGGCAGCCGAGTGGAGTGCTGGTTATAAATCCCATTCCAGAGGCGTGGTCCCTGACAGAGAAGTCTACCTGGTAGGGTCTGCGTGTTGGCAAGAGGTGAGCTGGGCCAAAGGGAGATTCTCAGATCTCATCCCAGTGGGGTGGTTTATGAGAGAGAAAAATGGGAAGCTCGGAGTGGCAAACTATTTACATTGAAAAGTGGTTCTAAGTCGCACCTGGTTTCTTTCTCTAGTATGACTAAAAAATGTTTATTTTATGGATTTATTGGTAAGCTCTACCAGACCATCCTGTTTTGTTTTGTTTAATGGTAGAACATAAATCAGAGAATGTAGGGCTAGATGTGTTCTCAGAAATCACCTAGTCCTCCCGCCTTACTAAACATATAAAGAAAGTGAGGCCCAGAAAGGCAAGCCTGCCGAGGACTGTGGATGGAAAGCAAGACCAGGATGCAGCCAGTTTTTGCTTTTGTTAATTTTGCTTAGACTGATTTTCCTCCAAGATGTCCAGGAACCAGAAATCCCTCTTGGAGAGCACTCAAAATAACTTCTGTTTATTCTGAACCATGCTGCGCTGTTCAATGCAGAGAAATAAGCAAGGAAGCAATTTGAGCCAGTATTTCTAGTCTTGTGCTTATCTGTAAGAATTCCACAGAAACACAAAATGCATCCCTCCTCCTTGAAAAGCATAAATCCTGAAACTGGTTAAAACCAGAAACACAGACAAAGAAATACTGTTGACTCCATTCTGGATGCCAGAGTCTATGTTTTCTGATGATACAAATTGTTCCTTTCCTATCACATAAGAAAAACAACAAATTATAAGAGCAAGGAAAAAAATGTTTTCCCGGATCTCAATTGCATTTTCATGAAGATATTCTCACCATTTTCTTAACAATGTAAGAAATTATTGGGTCATGGACTTAATGTAAGCCTTTGGCCATCATTTAACTTCTGTGCTTTTAGGTTTGATCATCTATCAAGTGGGAAAGCTAGTTGCACTAAATGTTTGCAAAGAAGAATAAAACCATGGCTGTTTTTATGTATGCATTGTTTTGGTTCTGCCAATAGTGATAAAGACAGAAGGAAGGAGGTAGTATTTATTGACCATCAGTTAGGTGCTCTACCCATAGTTTCTCATTCAATTCTTATAACAAAACTTTAAGAGAAGTCCTGTTATCTTTAGCTTACAAACGGAAGGATCCAAAGCTCCGAGAGACCAGGTAATTTCCCTTAGGTTACTTATCTAGTCAGTGCCAGGGCTGAAATCCCTACCCAGGTCTGTCGGCTACTAGGCCCTTTCCTCTACTTCAGAGCAGAGTCTATGACGGCCACTTCTGAGCTTTTAAAAAAAAAAAAAGAAAATTAATAAGTTTATCAAACATATTACATTGTCAGTTCCTTACATTTTCACAAAGTCATAGAGTCTCAGAGCTGGGAGGAGCCTTAAGACATGGTCTAGTCTCCTTTCTTATCTTCAGATGGGAGTCTAGTTAAACCGAGTGTGCACTGTTGATTAAAACATCCTGTCAAAGCAATTCGAAAACTTTAAAAAGTTACTCAGTTCATGTTTAATCATCAAGATCTTCCTAAGAACGCACCTAAATGGAAAACACAGTAGTGTCGGTGCCACATAAAGACTGAAAAGAGGTAGACCTCTGCATACATGTCCTTTGCCCACTTGGAACAAATTGAATGAGTCTTTTCACGTGTTTCCCTGTGCTTTGTTCTAAGGTATTTATTCTGCTGGAGTCTCCGCTACCCTTTTGAGGGGCTCCATGGCCTTCCTTGATCAGGGAACCCTAGGCTCTCCTGGCTTCTCACTAACTTTTGTTACAAGCAAAGAAAGTAGGAAGTTAGGAGTGCAAAAAGAAAGGTAGGATGCCTTTACTAACATTTATTTAGCGTTTTCTTTGTGACACACTCTTTCTTATGCATTCTTCATCTAATCTTCACAACAGCCCTGGGAAATAAATACAATGATCTCTACTTTCATACCAAAATAACTGAAGCTTAGAAAAGTTAAGGTCGCAGATCTAGATCACAACAAATAGAACCAAAATTCAATCCCTGTATGGATGAGCCAAAGATTTATTCCACTACGCCCCAGGTTTGGACTCATGGGACCAGTCATCTTTTTTTGCACCTTTGGCCACTGACTTCACTCCAATCCAAATGTGCTACCTTAAGTAGGCTTGTCATTGGCCACCAGGAAAGCTCAGCTGGGATTTTAGATTTTTTTACTACAAACACATCATCCCTGCAGGAAACTTAAATGTGAGGCCTAGTGATTAACTAGAAGGATCATCTGAACACCAAGGGCAGCCCAGCATGAGGATGCTGCTGATTCATCCTCTTTGCTATCTGCCTTGGATTTCTGCATAGTACATTTCCTCCCTAGTGAACTGATCTGGGCCTGTTTTTCTCAACCTTGGTTTGAGGTCACTTTTCCATTCCAGCAAGGTCACTTTGAATCTAGATCCTATTTTTGTTAAGGTCTGACCACCCTCCTATGAGCATGTCATCCACCACTCTGAGTCAACAAAAGCCTGTTGCCCACTTGGCGGTTACATGAACATCTTCACTCCTTAGGGAAACCCTGACTGCCCCTGAACAGGGGACTCGTAAGGAGTTGCAATCTGCTTTGTTCTTCAACCCCTTTTATGTAAGATGGGATGGAGAAAACCATTGTGTCAGCCTACAGCTCTTGGGGTATGTCTTATAAGGACACTGCTATGTGATTTGAACATAATTCTCAAGTACTTTGAAAGGGTTAATGAACAATCTGTCCTCTGGCCATAGACCCCTCAAAAGCCCACTCTTTCCCCTGCTCCAACTATTTCCTTCCAAAGAAAATATCTTAAGGAATAGTTTACTCACTTACAGGTTCTGGGTCAAATGTTTCTTTGGTCTTGCAGAGCTTAAGAAAAACAAACAGTTTTCCTTATATCAAGTAACTGCTGGCCCTCAGCTGAACCCCAGCTTCCATCTGCAATTCCTCAGCCCCTGAACATTGTTGGACGTGTATTCCCTCTATGTTATTTGTTCCTGATGCTATCTAATGGTTTTTCTGTAACCAAATGTTATACTCACCAGCACAAATAGCTCCCAGGAAAACAGTTCATAGAAGCATTTGTGGGGAATGCTGACAGGCTCCCAACAAAGGATAAGTTGTTTTTCATGTTCACCACATCTGAATCCATTTGTTGGGATCTATTAACACATTCCACCGTCACTGTGCAAAAGCTGCTAATAGAGCTGGGGCATGAGGGTAGTAGAAAATTCTGCTAAAGTTGGAGTGGTGTCTTGTTACCTTAGGAGTGAATTATATAAAGGGGGCTAATTATCTTATAGGCATCTGGCAGGCTGACCAAGGCAGAATATGGGAGGGCTGCTCATGCTAATGCCTCTCAAATATCATCCAAAGCACAGGGGGGCAGCTTTTAGGGACCACACACACCGAGTAGCAGGCCACTAATGACATTGCTTTTGACAACTAATTAAGCAGCAGCCCTCCAGCAACTAAGGCACGTGCTGCTTCCCTGCAAAGCTCTGTAGAGGGAGGGACCTTTCTGGGCTGCCTCACTGAGGGGCTGTACTAGTTTTACTTCAGAAAACAATTTCAGCTCATGTCAACAAATTAAAAAGTCAGTACTATTTCTTACTCATGTAAAACATTAAAGGAAAGAGTTAGGACAAATTACCAACGAGCACAGAAGCTCTCATACATGCTACATTTCGCCCACAATTTTATTCACAGATGTTCACCCTTAGGAACCACATGCATCCTTCCATGCATGGAAGGGTATTATAACCATAAATGCCAGTGGCCAGAGCTGAGATCTGGATAGAATGAGTTGGAAAACAGTTTTGGTGAGTTTGGGTTTTTTTGGTGGAGACAGACCCATGTAGAGCCATTTCATCCTAATCAGGGATCATTGCAAGGAAGAACTCATCCAAAATAACTCAAGCAAAAAGATGATTTATTTTGCTGATGTTAGGAGCTCTTTGATAACCTGCTTAATCTATATTTTGTTGGGCCAGGGTAGGTTTGATTTTGGTAGGTGTACTGGATTTTCTCCATTTGCCTCTACTTCCCAGATACATTTTCCACTGTTCATGCCGTGATCCTGGCTCGAAAGCCCCCTTGCTGATTACCTCCTGTTGGGTTTAGTCAATAGGAGATGTTATTAACAGAAGAAGATGAAAAGAGAGCAAGGTCAGGGTATGTCTTCCTCACTCCCTCCCAGTCGTGGCACCACATCTCGTTATTGCCTGTGTCTCGCCACAAATACAACTCCTCCTTTGTGCCACATCTCCAGCTCCCACTGGGCTCCTGGAACTCCATTCCACCCTTCGCCTTAGGCAGTGAGTCACAACTTCTCACTGTTGCTAGTCTCTGATACCTGCACATTCCTGCTTAGCTCCCTTTTTCCTGCCTATCCCCTTGCCTGTGTTTGCCTATACCTGCCTATAGTCCCTTCATTGAAATAATTTCATTTGAAACATCTGAGTTAAATTCTGTTTCCTGCCTGATGCAGCAGAAACTCCAGATAACCTACCTCTGATATGCCCTGTCTTTCTTCAACCATATTTGCATTCTAGTTCTACATATGCAAATTCAAGCTAACAAGCATTCTCTTTGCAAAAATATTTCCTCTCTTCCCAGCTTGATCATAAGTTTATTTGTTAGTTTTGTGGTATCTAACATTATCAGTCATTGCAATCCATTCTTTCATTCATGCAGAAAATAGTAGCTTTTGTATTTCACAAATAATATAGATACTTATTGATCTTGTTCATTTATTACCACAGTCAAGGTTACCTTTTTGGTCTTCTAGTATCCTCTAGAATCCAAACTCCATGAGATCAAGCTCAGAGTCCTTTCACTCATCCCTGTATACTCATCATGAAGCACAGTGCCTGGCCCATGGTAACACTTTAATAAATATGTGTTACATTCTAAAATGGTAATAATTATTATAAATAAAAGAATGTGTGCCCTTGAGTTTTGCCTGCTCTAGAAAAACTAACAATAATAATAATAAAAATGCTGGTAAGAGTAAATATTTATTGAGTAGCTGCTATATTTTAATACCACACATTACTATATTTGCTCATTTAATCCTTATAACAACCCTATGAGATAAGTATATTGTTATCTGCATTTAAGTGATAAAGAAACTGAGGCCCCAAGAAGTCAGGAGCTTGTCGTAGGTCACCAAGCTAGTCTGGCAGAGCTGGTCTAGATCTATCAGCCTACAGAGCCTGTACTTCTAACCAAAGCTGGAGTGCCTAGGAGCAGGGCTCAGCAACTCCCTCTGTTACACCACTCCAACTGCTACTCTGTCAATATTGCAAATATCTGAAGGTGTCCTCCATGTCTTCCACTGAGTCTTTTCTTCTTCAAGCTAAACAGCCCAGGCCCACTATCATTCCTTCCATGGTGTGGTTTCACCATTTTCTAAGGTGGATTTGTCCCAGAGTTCTTGTTTAGAACTCTCCCACCTTCCTTTCTTCAGCAGGGTCGAGGGCTTTTCCATCCAGAGCTGACCCAATCCTAAGGCAGAGATGCATCTGGAAACCGGTTGTCGTGCCAGGTCATCATATGATTTAGAAGAGGAGCTGTGTATGTCAGGGGAGACCTTAAAGGAAGAGAAAGCAAGACCTGTTTTCTGGAAACTATCTTTAATGAGGCTTTCCTTAATCAGGACAGTTTAGCAAGCCTGCAATCCCAGAAATCCACTCATTTGTGAAGACCAGAAACATTGCCTACAAAAGTGAAAAACAAGCACATTCCAATCCCGGGAAGCTCCATGTGTGATGGAGTGAGATCTGTTTACTCTCCTTGCCTGAGGACCAAAGATACCATCCTTACCCTGAATTGAAGGACTTCACTGGAGTGAAATAGAAGTTATCTCCTTCCCCAGAAAGTAGCCTTCTGGAGATGGAGCTGCTTGTGTCTGAGAAGTTCTTTCTACCCAAGTTATTAGAAAAAATCAGGAGTTCTTAGCTTTATTCTGTCACAGACTCCTTCATAATCTGGTGACACCTATGTACACCTGATTACATAGGAATTCAGAAGAAACCAATTGTACCAAAATACAATTACAAAAATATTTTAATTGTAATATAATAACAATATGCTTCTTTATTGGCACAATATATAGTAATATCTATGTCTAATAGTGATCATAATTTGGAAGAAGTGATGAACAAAAACAATATTTCAAGATGTCTGCAACAACTCTAATGTATATGAAAATATCTGATTGCTGATGGTGACAAAGTCACAGGTTCTGTCAGTTTGTCACCTACATTCATAATTGAAAGAAATGCTAACATTCATTTAGAGGTTTGTGAAAATAAAGATACATAATTCTTTCCCAGCAAAATTCACAGACCCTCTGAACTCTCTGGACCCCAGAATACAAACCACTGAATTAGTGTATTGAAACATTAACCTCCTTGTTGGGAGGGACTGTAGAAGAGACAAACTCATTTTACACATGAGCAAATGTTGCTTTTGAAGTTTTAAGATCTTCACTTTTGTGATGTACTTTGTAGATTCTAGTATTTTATATTTTGTCTTTTACTAATTGAGAAGTTAGTGGGGAAGGTAATAGTGAAATTTGGGGCACAAGTATCTGGCACATGTTTTGAATTTCATCAAATATAAATCTATAATGTAGGCATATTAATTTCCTAGGGTTGCCATAACATGATACCACAAACTGCGTGGCTTGAAACAACAGGAATCTATTCTCCCACGGTTCTGGAGGCTAGAAGTCCAAAATCGAGGTGTCAAGAGGGCCAGGCGCTCTCCGAAGACTTTAGGGAGCAAACCTTCCTTGCTCTTCCAGCTTCCGGTGGTTGCCTAGAATCCTTGGCATTCCTTGACTTGAGGCAGCATAACTCCAATCTCTGCCTCCATCATCATATGGTGTTCTCTCTGTGTGCCTCTCTGTGTCCAAACTTCCCTCTTCTTATAAGGATACCAGTCATATTGGAAATAAGACTCATCCTAATCCAGTATGACTTAACTTGCTAACATCTGCAACAACCCTATTTCTAAATAATATATTCACAGGTTCCAGGTAGACATGAATTTGGGGAGGACACTATTCAACCCAGCCTA
>JAQZBX010082662.1:0-13497 GCA_029593785.1 Cabassous unicinctus | reverse complement strand
AACGAGCAGACAATGAGCAAACAGATGAGGGAGCCATCCTGGGGGTGGGGGTGGGGAATGGAAAAGCAAAGTTGGAGGACTTTCACTTATGGACTTTAAATCATATTACATAGATACAGTGGTAAAAACAGCATGGTACTGGCATAAAGATAGACACAAAGACCAATGGAACTAAATTGATGGTTCAGAAACAGACCCTCACATCTATGGTCAAGTGATTTTTGACTAGCCTGTCAAACCCACCCAGCTCCAGCAGAACAGTCTATTCAACAAATGGCGCTGGGAGAACTGGATATTCATAGCCTCAAGAAAGAAAAAGAACCCCTATTTCACATCTTACACAAAAATTAACTCAAAATGGTTCAAAGATCTGAATATAAAAGCTATAGCTACAAAGGTCCTAGAAGAAAATGTAGGAAAACATCTTCAAGACTTGGTGGTAGGTGGTGCATTCTTAAAAATTACACCAAAAGCATGAGAAATGAAAGAAAACATGGATAATTCGGATCTCCTGAAACTTAACACTTTTGTGATTCAAAGGACTTCATCAAGAAGGTGAAAAGGCAGCCAATCAATGGGAGAAAATATTTGGAAAACACATACCCAATAAGGGTTTGATTTTCATTCTATATAAAAAGACCACACAACTCAACAATAAAAGAGCAAGCAATCCAATTAAAAATGGGTAAAAGACTTAAGTAGACATTTCTCCAAAGAGGAAATACAAATGGCCAAAAAGCTCAAGAAAAAATGTTCACTATCACTAGCTATTAGGGAAATGCAAATCAAAATGACATTAAGATACCATCTTACACCACATAAAATGGCCATTATTAAAAAAAAAAACAAAAAACAGAAAACAAAAAGTGCTGGAGAGGTTGTGGAGAAATAGGAACACTCCTTCACTGTTGGTGGGAATGTAAAATGGTGCAGTCTCTGTGGAAGATAGTTTGGTGGTTCCTCAGAAAGCTAAATATAGAACTGCCATATGGTCTAGAAATTTCTCTACTAGGAATATATCAAGAAGAACTGAAAATTGTGACTTGAACAGACACCTGCACACCAATGTTCAAAGCGGCATTGTTCACAATTGCCAAAAGATGGAAACAACCCAAGTGTCCATCAACCAATGAATGGATAAACAAAATGTGGTATGTATATGATGGAATACTATGCTGCAGTAAGAAGGAATGAAATTGGAAAACATATGGTAACATGGATGAATATTGAAGACATTTTGTTAAGTGAAATAAGCCAGACACAGAAGAACAAATATTGCATGATCTCACTAATATGAACTACATACAAGAATAAACACCTGGAGTTACAACCTAGAGTGTAGGCTATTAGGAGATAAGAGGATGGCTGTGAAAGAGTACTGATGCTTAATGTATGTAGAAATTTTAATTAACTTGACTGTAAAAGTGTGGAAATGGAGAGTTATGGTAACACATTATAGTGAGTAGCAGCTGGTTTATAAATGGGATTATGGCTGAAAAGGGTAGTCTAGGGATGTAAATGTCATTTGAAAGAAAGCTAGAGAACAATCTAGGGACTGAATACCACAGTTAACCCAGAGGTGGATGAGAATTGTGGTTGATAGTACAAAGTGCAAGAATGTCCTTCTGTGAACTAGAATGGATGTATGTCACTATTGCAGGGTGGTGGGAATGTGGCAAAATATGGGAAAAATACAATTAATGTAATCTATGGACTGTGGTTAACAGCAATAGTGTAATATCCTTGCATCAATGTCAAAGGTGTACAGTGTTACTAATGGGGGCGGTATGGAAAAAATATGCCAAATGTATGCTATGGAACACAGTGGTAATAGCCTATAGATATTATCACATAATCTGTAACAAATGCTCCACAACAGTTTGGTGTGTTAGTGAAAGGGTGTTGTATGGGAATTCTTCACATATGCATGATTGTTTTGCAAGTTCACAACTTCTGTAATAAAAATATATTTAAAAATACTAAAATTGGTACATTAGAACACTCCCACCCCACCCCACCCCCCAAAAAGCCATTAAGGATAAAAAATGCTTTAGATGATAAAGATGGTGGCATGATGAACTGAATCCAGTAAGACAAATTTTTTAAGAAGTAGACATAATTTCCTAAACCTAGGTATCTAAAGTCAACTTGTTCAGATAACCTAGTTCTTAATTTCTAACCATTTTGCTATAGCCTTCTAAGTCTCCAGTTTTCTACTTGTAAACAATAGGAATAATAATAGTAGATACTTAACAGTTTTGGGGATATTTTGAGAATATTTTGAGGATAATGTGAAATAGCCCACAATAATTTAGCACACAGCTGGCACATAGTAAGTGTCCAATAGGTATTAGCTCTCCTTTTCCAGAAATCCTGGGATAGAGTCCAATTTCTGGCACTTACGGGCTATTTGACTTTGGGTAAGGCACTTATTCTTTTTAAGCCTCATTTTCCTCATTTGAAAATGTGGATGAAAAGTACCGACCTCATAGGTGGTTGTCTTAAGTATTAAATGAGTTGATGCATGTAAAGCCCTCTTTAAAGAGCTTGGCACATGGTGAGCTTGTAATGAATTTAAGCAATTACGACGAAAATTAGCTTGACTTTCAGAAAATCTACCTTGACATTAAACTGAAAAAAAAACAGAACTATATCTGCTCTAGAATAAGGGAAATTATATTTCTACTCTACTCTATTACAAACTAACCCCTTGCCATTACTTTCAGTTTAAATGTATACTTTTGAGAGGAATATTGGAAAACTGAAAGGCACATAAAACCAACGCATATGAAAAATGACAGAAGAAACTGGGGTTGTTTATCTTGGAGAAGAGAAGACTAAGAAGGGAGGATACCATTAGAAGGATCATCATTGGAAGAGGGATGAGGCTTGCTTTGTGTTGACAGCAGAATTAGAATTATAACAGGGGGACAAATTTGGGCTCCCTAAAGAAAGATTTTCTTATAGTGAGAGCTGTCCAAAGGTAGCATGGCTGCCTCAAAAGTTAGTGATTAATCAGTCTCTAAAGATTTTTTTTTAAGGCCAAAAAATCATTTGAGGGAGAGTTGCAGAGAAGATACAGAGATTTGAGATGGAATTTGGCTCGGTGATCTTTAAAGGTGCTATGATTCTGTAGCTGTTGACTTCCTTTTAGTGCTTACAATTTAAAACATTTTAAAAAACCTGTGTCCAGTCACTTAGTCTTTCTTTCAGATTATTTGACTGAAGCATCCCATATTAATTTAGAATTGCATGTCCTTGACCTTTAAGAGCTCACAGTTATTTCTTTTACTGCTCTTCCCTAAGATATAAGGGTAAATGAATTTGCAGAATCTGTGCATGTCAATCATATTTGCATTTCTTTTAAAATAGGGAAATGATAAAATGGTTAGAGAATTTAGGGTCACAGGATTTCTGATGGCTCAGCATTAATAATCTGCAATGTTCCTGCCTATTAGTGAATAGATGTGCAAATGCTGGGTATATGGTGGTTCACAAACAAACTTTTTATTGCAGGTCATTCTTTGATTAATGTCTCTCACAGGAAAGAATTGTATTGACATTTATAGTTACTATATTGTCTCATTCAGCATAACATTCTGCTTCCACAAAGTTTAATTTTTCTTTGCTCTTTGGTTCAAGCTTCCTGGTCTTTGAATTATGTGTTGTAAAACCAAGGATCAGCCCTTTGCTTTTATATAGATCAAAACCAACAAAAAAAAACCCTGAGTGGCCTGGAAGGACAATAGTGAAGGGAAATCCTCCTAATGGTTACAATCTCACGGTGCACTTTGCCTGGAAGAAAGTGACATGAGGTCAGACTTACACCACTTCAGGGTTGTATGTAGCTAAAGGTTTGGCCAAATGGTGAAGGAATTGGAAGGAATAGGCTAGGAGGATTGCTGATAAGGAGGACTGGGGAAGAATTATGTGAATGAACTTCTTGAAATGGGCCCAGTATGTGAGAATATTAATGTCCCATGTGAATTTTCACCTAATGTTAAATAATCAGGTGAGCCAGAAGACCCACCCTAAAATCAGTCAACTTTTCCCCCCAGTGACTCTACTATGCCTATGGGCTCACGAACAATGGCCCATCATAACAGGGATGAAGATCGCACCAGGCTCATTAAAAAATTGATAGTCTCTCCAAGGCTACTACTATGGCTAAATGCCCATTCTTCCAGCAGTAGAGACCAACAGTTAGTCCTTGGTATTTATGATACAAGGCGATCAGCCTGCTTCCTGGTTAATTATATTGGGTACCTCCATTATTGAGTAAACAGCGTTTTGTCCTAACTGGAATAAGTACGTAATCTGGATATGGTTTCCTTTTCTAGGCCACCATGCCACTTCTATTGACTTCTTGAATACTTTATTTAAATCATGTTTTTCTACACAATATTGCTTTTAATCAAGAAAATCATTTTACAGCAAAATAATTATAGCCATTGCCCTTGGGGTTCACTGGGATTTCCCTTCACCCTTCACCCAAAGTAGCTGGCATAGTCCAGGAGAATGATCTAAGCAAGACTCATTTACTGAGTCAGCTGAGAAACAATATTTTTTGATGCTGAGATAGTGTCCATCAGGATAAAGTACATTCCCTGAACTAGTGACTAATGTTTGATGCTGTTTTTTCTCAAAGCCAGAATATACTGGTCCAGAAACTGAGGGGTAGAGTGGAGGTGGTATTTCTTATTATTATACTGAATGACCAATGTATGTAATTTTTGCTTTCCAAGTCTGTGACTTTAGACGCTGCTAGTGGAGACCTTAGTATTCAGTGGAGAAATATTCCACCAGGGAACACAATTGAACTGGAATTTAAGATTGTCACTAGATCTTATGGGGTGCCTCCTGCTGGTAGACTAGGAAGCAAAAAAAAAATTTTATTTATTGGCTTGTTATGATTTTCAAGGGGCATATAAGAATGCTTTCCTATAATGGGAACAAGGAAGTGTATGTCTGGAGCTAGAGTTTCCTCCTAGTATTATAATAGCCAGTGATAACAGTTAATGGAAGACTACACAACCCCACACAGTTAGGACGATCAAGACAGACAACTCAGGATGATCAGACAACTCAGGAATTAGGCTTGGAGCCCCTCACAGATAAAGAGCTATGACCAGTTGAGGTGCTGTTTAAGGACAAAGGTGTGATGGTTAGGTTAATGTGTCAACTCGGCCAGGTAATTGGGCCCAGGTGTTTGGTCAAACAAGCAATGGGCTAATTTAATACAAGGACACTTATGAACTCTACTGCACAGATAGCTGATTATATCTACATCAATCAGGAAAATTGCCATCGGCAATGAGTGACGCTTTATCCACTCAGTTGAATGCCTTAAAAGGGGAAGTGTTTTCAACATTCAGAGAGAATTTCCCAGCTCATCTTTGGACAGCCGACGTCTCCCAGAAACTCATCAAGGACCTTCATTGAACTTTCATCGGAGCCCCTGGTTTGCAGCCTGCCCATGGAACCTGGACTTGTGCATCCCCATGGTCACGTGAGAGACTCTTATAAAATCTCATATTATTGACACACATCTCCTGCTGATTTTGTTTCCCTAGAGAACCCTGACTAATACAGAAGGGAACATGCAATGAGTAATGGATGAAGGAAGTTATCAATACCAAAGAAAGTCTCAGAAGCAACTGCAGAAATGAAAATTTTCATAGCTGCCCATATTTTCTTCCTTGTTCTTCTATGTATATAAATGTTTTCATCTCTTATTCCCCCAGTTTTCTTCAAAATTAATAAATATTTAATTGACTGTCTACAAACCTAACATATTATTAACTTTATGATTGATAATTTTAGTATTCATTAGATTCCATTACTTTTAAAAATTATTTTAAAATTAACATAAATTACAACTGGATTTTTGATGTGCAGTTCTATGAAGTTTAACACATTTAGATTTGTGTAACCACCACCATGATCAGGTTATGATCAAGATACAGAGCAGTTCCATCACCTCTAAAAATTGCCCTTGCACTGTTCTTTGAAGTCACACTTTTCCCTCAACCCCTAACTCTTCATAACTACTGATCTGATTTTCTTACTACAGTTTTGTCTTCTTGAGACTATTGTATAAATGGAATGATACAGTATGTACCTTTTGGGGACTGCCTTCTTTCCATATGCATATACCTTTGAGATTAATCCAAGTTGGGAGTGTCATTGTTCATTGCTTCCCCCTGCCCCTCTAGGATGGCTCCCCTGTCTGTTTGCTTGTTGTTTTTGCGCGTTGTTTGCATGTTATCTGCTTATTGGTTTTTTGTTTTGTTTTTTTGCTTGTCTGTTTGTTTTTTCTTTAGGAGGCACCAGGAACAGATCCAGGGACATCCTGTGTGGGAGGCAGGCACCCAACTGCTTGAGCCACATCCATTCCCCAGTTCATTGCTTTTTATTGCTGACTAGTAATCCCCTAGTTTTTAAAATATGGTGGATTGTTGTAGTTAACTTTATAATTTACTCCATAGATTTCAGGGTATCAAGATGGCATTGTTACTGAGCTAGATGAAGAATGAATCCCACCCAGAAATGGAAGTTTTAATGTAGGAATGAGTGTTTATAGCTATTGAGTGGCAAATGGCTAGACTGCAGCAGAAACTGCAGTTTGATTTACCTACACCCATCTGTTTTAGTTTTCCTGGATGCCAAAGAAAATACCATGCAATGGGTTGGTTTAAACAACGAAAATTCACTGGCTCACAGTTTTGAGTCTAGAAGTACGAAATCAGCATCATCAAGGCAATGCTTCCTGCCAGAAGACTATGGTGTTCTGGAGCTGGCTTGATGGTGATCCTTGGTCCTTGGCTTTTCTGTCACATGGCAATGCACATGGTGACCTCTCCTGGCTTCTCCCTTCTCTTCCGGGTTCCATTGACTTTCAGCTTCTGGCTGCCCCATCTAGCTTTTCTCTGTCTCTGTGACCTTCCCCATAAGGCCTTCAGTAGTAGGATTAAGACCCATACTGATTCTGCTGTGTTGAAGCAATTCATCAAAAGGTCCTATTTGCAAGAGCACACCCACAGGGATGGATAAAATTTATGAACATGTTTTTCTGGGGTTTATAGCTCTAAGCCACTATACCATCCATCCCACTTTTAGTGTGTTTTCCTGGAATAAAGAGGTAAGACAGCTAAAACACTATTTCTAAGGCTTCCTTGCAGCTAGACTCTAAATTGAAACCAAGTTTTTGCAAGAAAATGTACCCATTTGAGATTTGAAAGAGTAATTGAGCAACATGAGGCAGCAGCTGCATGGACATAGGTTAGTTTTTCAGACAAATATGACAACAGGGGCATTTTGGTTGCTCCTATAGGTACGGAGGTTTGAAGGTTTAGCCCTCTTATCACAGGGGCTGAGTGATATATAAAGTCAGCAGTGGGGTTTCCACTACTACTTGCTTTGTGGGGTGGTAAGGCATCACTCATAGTTGTGTTTTATCTGGCTGTGTAGCAATCAAGCTTGTTTCACTGGCTCTCCAGGAAAATTCTGCAAACACAAAATATAAAAATTCTGAGAGAAATCTACCAATTTCCTAAAGAGATATTGGTGAAAACCCCCTCCTAGGATTTTTTTGGACTCTAGGGGAGAAATACTGGTGTAAATAATTTAGGAAGAGAACATTTATTAAGACCTAAATAATTTAGTAAAAGAACATTTATTAAGACCTACAATATACTAGTGCACATGGCAGATGGTTTATGTATATCAATTCATTATGTACAATAACTGATTGCACCTACAATGTCAGGTATTGTTAGTTCTAATTTACAGATGAAGGAACTGAGGCAAAGGAAGATTAAATAAAGTTCCCAAGATCACACAGCCAGTATGTGGAGGTGTTTCAGTTTAAAATACAGGTTTATCTGACTTCACATTCTTCTTGAAAATTTCCACATCCTCTCATAGCAATTTCAATTATAAATCCAAGTGAAACTTTTCCTTCTTTAACTACAAATGATTTTGTTTTGATCCTTGAAGGAAATAGAAAGGAAGGGAGATATATCCCACTGGTGAAAGCCTTTCATGGACATAGAGGGAGAAAATCAAGACATTTTAGTCTTTCCTCATATGACCTCTTTTTCACTTTTTGAATCATCTCTTTTGTTCCTTTTAGAATCCTCTCCATTTATCTTCCCCATTGTCCATTCCTCTTTCCCTACAGGTTATTTAAAATATGGTGACCAAAAGGATGATAGAATAGCTTAGGCATCACATTCCTTTTTAATATCTTGCAGATTTAAAAAATAGAATTAATACATATTTTTTCTTTAGAAAATTTGGAAATGTAGAAAAGTATAAAGAAATAGAAAAAAATCACCCATAATTATACCATCCAGAAAAACAAACAAACCACTGTAAGTCATTTGGTCTATACCTTTGTTCTTTTTAATGTGAATTCTTAAATCTAGTTACAATCACAGTCTAAGTAATAATATCTTATTAAATATTTAGAAAATATGGAAAAGAAGAGAGGGTAATCAAACCACCCCCTTGGTGGGTAAGCACTAGAGTTAGATTGCCTGGGTTTGAAACCCTATCCTGCCTCTTACTGAGAAACTTATGCTTTTATTTCCTCATCTGGAAGATGGGGATAATAAAAGTACCTACCGAATAGGGTTGTTTTGAGGGTTAAATGAAGTAGTACTTGCAAAGCTTTTAGAACAATGCAGATATCTAGTAAGTGCCTAAAGAGTGTTAGCTGTTATATTAACTGCCAGAACACTCACAATAAAAATTTACATATTGTCATATTTGCTTCAGATATTTCCTTCCTTCTTTTATCCTGCCCTTTCATCCTTCTTTCTTTTCAGAAATAAAGTATAAGAGGTACATATAAATCCCTTTTACACTTCTCAATCCCATTCTCCTTTCTTCTCTCCCAACGAATCACTATCTTAAAATTGGTATATTTCATCAATTGTGCATAAATTTTGTATCTTGATTTTTTTCCCACTTAACTGAAACCACTTTTTAAAGCATTTCCCTCTGTTAGAGGCTTTTCATAAAATAATTCTTTGTGTTAGGTTAATATAGCATTGAATATCATTATTTACTTAACTGTTTCCCTAGTATTGGGTATATAAGTTTCATTTATTTTCTTTCACAAAAACACTGGTGAACATTTTTGTCCTTACATTTTTTATACATTTTTGAAGATTTTTTCAGAGAGGTTTGATTGGCATCAGAAAGCAGAAACATTTTATGTAATTTGTAATGATTGTAATAGTAACACATGATCTTTATAGAAAAATTAAAAATATAGTCTATAAAATGAAAGAGAAAACATCTGTTATGCTACCTCTAGGAGATAATCCCTGCAAAGTTTGGTTTATTTCCTTCTAGTCATATTCCTTCCATAATGCACACTCAAACACACACACTCTCTCTCTCTCTCACACACACACACACACACCATACTTGGGAATATATTGTTCCCTAAGATTTGCTTCCATCTTTTTTGGACTTAACATTATATCATCACATTTCTTCAATTAATTTGGTATTCTCTGGAAAACATGATTTTTAATGTCTACATAATTCCACCATTTACAGTACCGTAATTTATTTACTCATTCCCCTATTTGTGGGCATTTAGAGTATTTCACTTTTAATTATATTAAGTAGAAGTTAGTATTTTTATACACAAACTTTGTACTTCTCACTTATTAGTTCCTTAAATTTGAGTCCTGGAAGTAAAAATTACTGAGTTATTGCATATACATATCAATGGCCTTTAATACACACCGTCAAACTGATGTCCAGAAATAACTGTTCTCTTTAGGAGTATGTAAACCTCGACACACATTTGTCAGAATTATTTTGTCTTGGCTAATTTATAAGAAAATACTTTTCCATTAAAGTTTTCATTTGACTGTTTAAAGTTGCCTTTTTTTTTTTTTTAAATTGCTACTTGAATTCATTTAGATTTTTTCCTAATGTATGTGTTTTAGTTTTGTGGCTGCTGAAATAAATACCATGCAGTGGGTTGGCTTAAACAATGGGAATTAATGGCTCATGGTTTTGAGGATAGGAGAAGCTCAAAATCAAAGCATTGTCAAAGTGATGATTTCTCCCTTAAGATGTGGTGTTCTGGGGCTGCCTGCTGGTGATCCTTGGCCCTTGGCTTTTCTCCTGGCTTCCCTGGGTTCCATTGACTTCTAGCTTCTTCCTGTGGCTTTCTCTCTGTGTGTCTGGATTTCATTTTACTTATCAAGGACTCCAGTAATAGGATTAAGACCCATCCTGTTTCAGTTGGCCACACCTTAACTGAAGTAACCTCATCAAAAGATCCTATTTACAATGGGCTCATATAGGAATGGAATAAGATTAAGAAAATGTTTTTCTGGGATACAGAGCTCTAAGCTACCACAATATGTGTGACTAGACAAACTTTAAAAACTTTGTACTTTAAAAACTTAAAGCCAATCTGCTTTAAGTTAAAATAAAACAAGAGAATTAAACAAGTCTATGTTTTTCACATCACTTGGATATAGCTATGACATTTTGTTGAATGTTAATAAAGTTCAATTCAATTTTCAGGTATACACTGAACAAAATAAAGTGGATATGTGGTGATCATCTAGTGACTTTGAGCTGTTTAAGCCTTCGTGGTCGAACCCCTCCACCAAAAGTTGCATTAAGAATTTTCCGTTAGCCATTCTTTTAAAAAGCAAAATTTTTAGAGTAAAGTTATTGATCAGATAATCACAAACTATTTGAATGATGCTGTTAGATTCTAAAACAACAGGTACAAGAGAAACTTTTGAGATTCCTTGGAATTTCCTTTTTCTGTCAGCCTGCATGCTGTTTTTAATTATCCAAGATCAAGATCTACTCTATAGGTAAGACTATAATGAGAAAATTGTTTTTTGACAGTGGCAAATTGTTCCGCTCGGAAAATCTGTAATTGTCATTTAACCTAGGTGCATTGACTGGGATGACCTTTATTTTTAAATGAAAGAAGTTGTTCTCATTCTATTAGCCATGTTGTTAGGTCTGGTTCAGAGGACAAAAATATTAATATAACTTTACTCATATAAATTTAAGATGTATTAAAGAATAAAAATATATAAAAAGGAAAAAATAACAATATGAGAAGATATAGTCATCTCTATGATCCTGCAGAGGTGCAAATCCTTCTAAGCATAAAACAAAGGATGAATCTATGATAAGGTGAATGGTGGTGGTTTGGGAGTAGACAGGTTGAGCATGGTACAGTGTTATAAGGGGGTTGATGGAGCTGGAACATGAGTGTGAGTGGGAAGTGGGGGTGGGTTGGGTATTCCATGGAACTTGGGGGAGGGCTGGATGAAGGAACTGGTGAAAGTGTGGCTTGGTGAACACTGGGGAGGCTGAGGACTGTGGATGAGAATACAATGGTGGGAGTGTTCTTTTGGCAACTATGGCAGGGGAGAGTCACTGATGCAAGGGGTTGGTGGTGGAGGAAGCGTGTGGAGGGGTACACCTGGGGCATGCTGCTATGGAAAATGAATGTGTTTATGTTGTCATAAAGTGTTTTCTCCATAGGTGAAGACACACAATAATCAACAAAATATTAAACTCCCATCCTGGGGAGTCCTGCTACCATTTCAAGTAGAGGGGCTAAAATCTCTGGAGTACATAGGCAGTGCCTAATAAAAGAAAACAATTTGATATGCCATGACTTAGATATTAATGGTTGTACTTATGAACATTATTCTTGTAAAAGTGAAACTTAGCCTAATAAATAATGACTAAGAGTTACCTCATGAAAACCTGCTGTTACTCAAATGTGGCCTCTCTCTAAGCCAAACTTAGCAAATACACTCACTACCTTCTCCCCGACATGGCACATGACTCCCAGGGATAAGCCTCCCTAGCACTGTGGGAATACTACCAAGCACTAACTAGCGAGGCATTTGGAAAAAGACTTTGGTCAAAATGGGGAAACATCAAATACAAAAGAGTTTTTATGGCTAAGAGATTTCAAAGTGAGTTGGTAGGTAATTTCAGAGGTTATTCTTATGCGTGTCTCAGGCAGATCCCACTAACTGCCACAGTAAACAAAACCTCATACAGGGGTGCTCCTAAGGGCTCCAGAAACCAGAAACGTCTATACACTATAGGCAAGGCACACAGCCTCATGAAATTAGCATTCCATCTGTAGGTCTTACCCTGGAATATATGAAATCTGTTTCCTTAATATAACAGAGTTAGACTCATTTATAATTTCCCTACTCATGATTCTTCTACCCCTTTTATTTGAACCTATAATTAGCACTATACCCGTTAAGTATATGTCCCAGGACTTAAATCTCTGGTCTGTTCACATGCCAGTTGAGCCCTGAATCTCAGCAGAGCTGTGGCCAGTATCTACTCTCCAGTTCATCAATCTCGCCCAGGACAACTCCCACCCCCAAGAGACAAAGAGTGTCTACAACTGCACGCAAAACAGTTCCTTCCATCTGCTCCATAAGATCCAAGCACCCTCTTAGTCTGAAGCAAAACAGGCATCACCATCCCGAAATTCTCAAGGTTGGAGAATGAACAAAAGGGGAGAATGCAACGATGGACCAAAGTAGACTTATTAGTACTGTAGTAATGGAAGAACTTGCAACATTGATATGAAGACAGTGGTTACCAGAGGTTCTGAAGGGAGGAGGAGAGAAGAATAGGTGGAACATAGGGCATTTTTAGGGCATTGGAATTGTTCTCCATGATATTGCAATGGGAGATACAGTCCATTATACATTTTGTCAAAACCTATATAATTGCTTATGAATCACTAAAAAGATGAAACTTCAAAAGAAAAATGGCCAAAGAGTGCCAGTAGAAAATTTACACACTCTGACACTAGAAGGAAATAAACAAATAGCTATTAAATATATGAAAAATTATTCAAGCTCACTATAAGAATGAATTTCAAAAAATACTAATGTAGCAGTTTGGCAGTTTGATATAGTTATGAATTCCAAAAATAGATATTGGATTATGCTTGTAAACTGGTCTGTTAATCTGGGCATGATTAAGTTATGATTAGGGCATTGACTGGGCCATGTAAGTAGGGCGTTGAGCCCCACCCCTTGGTGGGTGGGGTTTCAAATATAAAAGACAGGGCAAAGGACAGAGTTGGAGAAGTTTTGATGTTGGAGTTATGATGCTGAATTTTAATGCTAGAGCCTGGGGAAGTAAGCACAGAGGAGCTTGGTCATGAGGAAGGAGAGAAGGCCCCGTGAAAAGAGATGAGCCGTTCGCCTAATAGTTCACAGCTGGTCTTGTGGAGTGAGGCAAAGCCTAGAGAGCCTCATACTCTACAGCTGACCTTGTGGAGGAAACAGAGGAGCTAAGCCCAGAGAGAAATGCAGCCCCAGGAAGAGAGGAACCCAAGAAGCCTGAACCCTCACAGACGTCGGCAGCCATCCTGCTCCAACACGTGGCAATAGACTTTGGTGAGGGAAGTAACTTTTGCTTTATGGCCTAGTAACTGTGGACTTCTAC
>JAQZBX010082661.1:0-13496 GCA_029593785.1 Cabassous unicinctus | reverse complement strand
CATTTTCATTGCAGTTCATAAATGCATCTTCATGCTTTGCCATTCAGCACGGACATGTTTCACATGGTAATCTACACCCTCTCCCACACAGTACTGCATGTTATGTGATGATATGAAATGGTCTTTATCTGTCATTGCAACATCACTCAGGGTGATTCTCATGTCCTGAAAAAGCCTCTGTATTACAACTGTTTTTCCTTCTCCCTTCCTCCAGAGACTCCAGTGGCCACTGACTTCACATCAATGTTGTAATTTCTTCCATTGCTAGAATCACAATATGTCTATAGTAGAATACCACTAAGTACATTCTAGTCCATAGCTCTTCCCACAATCCTGAGGATTCTTGGATGGTGATGTCCACTCCACTTCCAATTGAAAGGAGACTTATATCCCAAGGGGAAGATGGATTGGACTATCCTGCCTGCAGCTGCAGACTCTTTCGATTCCCTGGGATGGCCATTGTCCATCATCATCTCCCCACCAGTTGTCCTGGGTGAGTCCAATGAGCTGTAGAGTAGGTGTTGCAACTCTGCTGAGGTTCCAGGCCCAGCTGGCACATGGTCAGCCCAAAGACTCAAGTCTCTGGATGTATACCTACAAACTCCAGCACCAAATATAGGGTTAGACAGAAGGGACAGATGAGCTATGTGCAGGTTAGACATAATTGAGTCCAACCCTTTCACTCTCAGGAGCACAAGCTCCAAAGTAGGGCCCACTGGCAAGGCACCAAAATCCAGACCTATCTGCTCTGACCCTATAGCCCCACTATTTGGGGTAGTATTGTCTTTGGGAGTCTATGAAATTCCACTGAGATGTCCATAAGCATTAGCTCTAGGATGACTTTGGAACTTACTTTGAGGTTTCTTAGCCATGTAAACTCATTTGTCTTTATCTTTCTCCCCATTTATTCGAGGTATTTTTCCAGTTGCATTGCTAATTGGTGCTTGGTAGAAATCCCTCGGTGCCAGGGAGGCTCATCCCTGGAAGTCATGTCCCACTCTGGGGAGACGGTGATGCAGTCATATGCTGAGTTTGACTTAGAGAGAGGTCACATTTGAGCAACAAGGAAGCCCTCAGGAGGCAACCCTTAGGCACCCCATAACAATAGGCTAAGTTTCAATATCAAGAGCAAAGGCTCATATACCTAGTTGTCAATATCAAGGTCACATCAGTGGATCATGCTCCTTCTACAGTCATTGCCCCTGCACTTGGGGAACTGTTGCTGCTCCCTTAGATAATGTGGCAGAACTCTCCAGTTTGGGAATTCAATATTCTCTTGGTTATTATGTGAGTCTTCATCTGCTGTGACAATGTCCCATGAATATTTGAACATTTTTACATACCTTATATGGATTCTCAGGTGTACTTCCTCCCATGCATCCCCCATCACTGACACCCCACACCAATGACTCTTTCCCCTACCCCAATTCTAAACCTACTGTGATCCAAAGCATCTTCAAAAATGAAGTCATTACAATAGTTAATTAAAATTAATAAGAAAATGAAATGATAATAAGTTTAAATATAAGAAACAAAATACATTAAAATTTTAGAATACTAAAAATAAAATAAAATTAAATGATTGGGATATTAAAAAACAGAAAATATTAAAAAAAATTTCTTTGACATTTTCTTTCATCACCACAATATCTTGTGTGCTGTCTGTACTGTGGCACCTTCACCCACTCATTCCCCAGTGTCTTACTATTTTTCATTTTGTTTTCAAAGAAGTTTTAGGTCACAGCTAAGACACAAACAGAATATAGAAGACCTTCATAAACCCAACGTCCTCGCCTATTTCTCCATCACCCCCCCATATTAATACCTTTTTATATGTGGATGGCACTTTTTTTATAACTGTTATAGAAATAGTGAAGCATAACTACTGAACATGGTCAGTGGTTTACACTATGTTTTACATTTTACAGTGTATACTCTTATAAATTTTGAAGATATTTACCATGTCCTGTGTCCATCATTGTAAGATCAGATATGAACACTTCCACTTCCACTAAATACCCCCCATTCTATATATTCTATTCCTCACTCCCCTTCCCATTGGGGCCCATGGAGACCCCCTGGCATCACTCCTTGGATGACAAGATCCATAGTTACATGAAACAACACAGAGGTCTTGACACACTGATTTCTCCTCCCCTATTAGGAACCGCCCATGTTCTCAAGAGATTCCCATTTCTCTGTGAACAAATCTGCCCTCCCGAGGTTGGGAGACCAACTCCTTCCTGCTCATTATGTGGGTCTCCACCCACTCATAAAACACATTGTGACACAATGATCACAAACACACTCTCAAGAAGCCTGCTCCAGGTGCACCTTGTCACCAATGCCTGCCCATCCAACACCCTAAACCAGTAACTTCCTTGTCATATTGCCATCAGAGCATTCTCAGCTTTGTACTTTCAACCACATAACTGTAAATCCCCAGTGTTCACCTGGTCCCTCTCCAAACCCTCCCCTCAATAACCTGGACCTTCCAACCCACCCTTCCCAATCTACCCACCTCTCACCTCTGGAAAACCCAACACAATAATATCACTACCCTCCTGTCATATCCCTTCAATACACAACTACACACTTTCACCTTACCATAGATTACCTCTGTAAGGGTGTTGGCTCACAACCTCCTTCTCCCTTTCTATTTCTTATAGACCTATCTTCCAGATGATAGCTCTCTGAGTCTGCTCAATTTGCTTAATTCATATCAATGAGGTCATGCACTGTTCATCCTTCAATTCTTGGCTTGTATCACTCAACACAAGGTTCTCAAGATTCATCCATGTTATCCCATGCATTAGCACTTTATTCCTTCTTACAACTGAGTAATATTCCATTGTATGCATGTACCACATTTTGTTTAACCAGTCAACTGTTGATGGACTGATGGGTTGATTCCAAATTTGGCAATAGTGAATAATGACACTATGAACATATGTGTGCATATATCTGTTCGTGCCTTTGCTTTCAATTCTTCTGGATTTATATCCAGAAGTGTACTTGCTGGATTATATGGAAGTTCTATAATTAGTTTTCTGAGGAATGTCCAAACTGTCCTCCACAATGGCTGGACCATTGTACATTTCCACCAGCAGTGGATGAGTGTTTCCGTTCCTCCACATACACTCCAACACTTAAAGTGTGCTGTGTTTTTTAATAGCTGCCATTCTAATGGGTGTAAGATGGTATCTCATTTTAGATATGATTTGCATTTCTCTAATAGCTAGTGATGTTGAGCCTCTTTTCATGTACTTTTTAGCCATTTGTATTTCTTCCTTGGAGAAGTGTCTTTCAGGTCGCTTGCACATTTTTTAAATGGGTTATTTGTCTTTTTAATTTCAAGGTGTAGGATTTCTTTATATATGCAGGATATTAGGCTCCTATCAGATATATGGTTGCCAAATATTTTCTCCCTTTGTGTAGGCTGCTGTTTTAATTTCTTTTGATAACATCCATTGAGATGCAAAAACTTTCAATTTTGAAGAGATCCCATATATCTATTTTTTTCTTTAGCAGCTCGTGCTTTGGGTATGAAGTTCATGAAACCATTTCCTATTACAAGGTCCTATAGATGCTTCCTTACATTATCTTTCAATGTCTTTATGGTCTTGGCTCTTATAATTAGATATTTCATCTATCTTGAGTTGATTTTTGTATAAGGTGGGAGATGGTGTTCGTCTCTCATTCTTTTGGACATGGATGTACAGTTCTCTAAGCACCATTTGTTGAAGAGGCCATGCTGGTCCTGGGCTGTTCAAAGTTGGGAGGTTTTTGATGACTGAGTCTATGTCTTTACTTGTAATTGGACTGTTGAGTTCATCAATTTCTTCTGTCATCAATGTAGGCTGCTTATGAGTTTCTAGGAATTTTTCCATTTCCTGTAAATTATCATTCTTTTTGGCATATAATTTTTCCAAGTATCCTCTTATGATACTTTTTATTTCTGTGGGGTCAGTGGTGATAGTCCCTTCCTCATTTCTTATTTTTTGTATTTGCATCTGTTCTCCTTTTTCTTTGTTAGTCTGGCTAAGGGATTGTCAATTTTATTAATGTTTGCAAGGAACCAACTTTTGGTTCTGCTTATTTTTTTCTAGTGCTCTCTTATTTTCTATTTTTCTTAGTTCTGCTCTAATCTTTGTTATTTCCTTCTTTCTACTTCCCTTAGGGTTAGTTTGTTGTTTTTTTTCCAATTCCTCCAGGTGTGCAGTTAAGTCTTCGATTTTAGCTCTTCCTTTTTTTTCATATATGTGTTTATTGCTATGAATTTCCCACTCAGTACAGCTTTTGCTGCATCCCATATGCTTTGGTATGTTGTGATGTCATTTTTGTTCTTTTCAACGTACTTACTGATTTCTTTTGAGATTTCCACCTTGACCCAGTGTTTTTCTAAGATTGTGTTGTTTAAATTCCAATTTTTTTTTGCCTAATCTGGTTCTCTGGCTCTTACTGATTTCCAATTTCATTACATTGTGATCTGAGAAATTACTCTATATAATCTCAATCTTTCTGAATTCATTTAGATTTTTTCTGTGGCCTAGCATATAGTCTATCTTGGAGGATGATCCATGTGCACTTAAGTAGAATATGTATCCTGCTGTATATTGGAGTAGTGTTCTGTATTTTTCTCTTAGGTCCAGATCCTTTAATGTGTAACTGAAAGTCTTTGTTTTTTATTGTTTCTTTGTCAAGATGTTCTATCTAATGATGACAATGGTGTATTAAAGTCCCCCACTATAATTGTAGAGGCATTTATTTCTCCACTTAACTTTTCCAGTGTTTGCCTCATGTATTTTGTGGCGCCCCTGTTGGATGCATAAATATTTATGATTGTTCTTTATTCTTGGAATATTAACCCTTTCACTAATATATAGTATCCATCTTTGTCTCTTACAGTAGTTTTGCATTTAAAGTCTATTTTATCTGATATTAGTGTATCTACTCCTGTCCTTTGTTAGATATTGTTTGCTTTAAAGATTGTTTTCCATCCATTCTCTTTCAGCCTCCTTGAATCCCTGGGTCTAAGGTGGGTTTCTTTTAGACAAAATATAGATAGGTCATATTTCCTTATCCATTCTGCCAATCTGTGTCTCTTGACTCATGAATTTAATCCATTAACATTCAATGTTGTATTCTCAAGGAATTACTTACATCAGCCATATTATCTTTGGGTTTATGTATGTAGTATGTTGTTTTTATTTCTCTTTTCGTTGTTTTAGTTGATCTTACACTCTTCTACAGCTCTCTCTCTCTCCTGTTTTTCCTTTCAACCTTCAGAACTCTGTTTAGTATTTATTGAAGGGCTGGTATCTTAATGGCATACTCTCTTAATTTCTGTTTATCTGTGAATACTTTCAAACAGTGTAATATTTGATTATATTTATAATTTTTTTAAAAAAATTAAATGAGATTTAGATTACATAAATATTACATCAAAAATATAGACAATTTTCATATACCCCACATATTTTCCCTCCCACATTTTCCCACTCTAACAACATCTCTTTCTACTGTGGTACATTTGTTACAATTGATAGACACATATTGAAGCATTGCTTTTAACATTGGCCAATAGTTTACATTATAGTTTACACTTTACCCCATACAATTTTATAGGTTTTGACAAAATGTACAATAGTCTGTATCTGTCATTGCAATGTCATGCAGGACAATTCCAATGTCCCTAAAATGCCCCCATGTTACACCTAATCTTCACTCCACCCCTTCAGAACTTCTGGTAGCCACAGCCTTTATATTAATCATACAAGTCCTTCCACTGGTAGAATAACAATGTCTATAATAGAATAATGATAGAATAATAAGTCTACTTTAGTCCATTGTTCATTCCCTAATCTTGAGGATTTTTGAATAGTGATGCCCACTCTGTTTCTGATTGAGAGGGGATTTAAATTCCATGGGGCAGATAGATGGAATAGCCTTGTTTGCAGGTGGAAATATTCACAGTTTTTAGAGATGGGTATTGTCCATCATCATCTTTTGGTTAGTTGTGCTGGGTGAGTCCAATGAATGAAGAGTAGGTATTGCGACTCTGCTGAGATTCAGGGTTCAACTGGATAATAAATAGACCAAAGATTTAAGTCACTGGGACATATAATTTACAAGTATATTACTAATTATAGGTTCAAATAAAAGGGGCAGAAGAGCCATGAGTAGGGAAATTATAAATGAGTCTAACTCTATTACACTGGGGAACATATATTCCAAATAAGGCACACTGACAGGGTGCCTAATTCCTGAGATTATCTGCCCCACTTATAGTTTCTAGATTTTTCCAGAGCCCTCACAAGCCCTGTTTGTTGTGGCACTGTTTATTGTGGCAGTCAATGATATCCTGCTGAGAAGTGCATCAGTGAAAAATATTAAACATAAAACGCATTTGTATTTGCTATTTCCCCCTTTTGGTCAAGGTCTTTTTCCAGATGCATCACTAGTTGGCACTTGGTAATAATCCATCAGTGTGAGATAGGCTCATCCATGGGAGTCATAGTCCATGTTAGGGAGAAGGGAATGAATTTTTATGCTGAATTTGGCTTACACAGAGGCCATATAATTTTCTTATTAATTTATTTTCTTGGCTTGGGTTTGGGGAGGTTTTGGATTACAGAAGTGTCACAACTATGGAAGGGGAGAATTGCTGGTGCAGTGTGTCGGTGATGGGGTGATACGAAGGAAAGGGTGCACCTGCAGCATGCCTCTAAGGCATATGAATATGTTCAAGTGTTCATGGGTCATTGTCTCAGTGGGTGGAGACCCACACAATAACCAAAAGAATATTGAATTCCCATCCTAGGGGTCTAGCTACTTTCTCTAATAGAGTGGCAAAAATCCCCCAAAGTACATGGGCAGTGCCTAGCAAAGGACGAACGACCATTATGATATTGATGATAGTGTCCATGAAATTTTGTTGTGAAACAGAATCTTAACCTAGTATTATTTATTGCCTAAGAGTTACCTCTTGATTCCTTTTTAATTAAGTTGTCATATGAACACAATTTTCATATAAAATATAAAGAATAATTTTAAATTTACCCAACATTTATGTTACTGAAAAAGCGTCATCATTATCAGAAGGCTGCTGCGTACCTATCCCTTATTTCATCTTTCTGCCACACTAAAAAAGTAACCTTTATCCTGATCTTGTGTTAAAAGTCCTCTTGATTTTTTAAAATAAATTTACTATCAAAGCTTATAGTACTAAACAACATAATGCTTAGTTTTAAAAATTGAAGTAGTAATTACAAACATATGTTGAATATGTCTTTCTTTGTGATTTTTATTTGAATCATTTCCCATAACATCAATTTTAAGCTATGGGTAAATGTAAAATATGTCTGTGTGGTAAAATAAATGTATCTGGCTCATCTTAATGAAAGGCCTTGGAGGGGAAAACTATTGTACCCATCAAGGAAAGTTGAGTTAATTAAGACACTGGGCCAAGTTCATCTGAGCATTCCAACTTCAGGTTAAAATGGAATTCTATTTTGCAATTTACTATATGTAAATAATACTTCAATAAAATAATTTACAAAAGTAAAAATAAGACCAGCAGGCATATTGAACATATATGTCTCCAATATATATATGTTTCTTGTGTCACATTGTTGAGTCTCGGTGGTGCAATCTGGGTTACAGTCTTCTAGATCTATTGTAGATTTTATATCCTGAAATCTCACTTTGTTATCATTTTGGGGATTCTTTCTGAATCTCTCCAGTATTCAATATCTACCTTGTTCCTGGTTTATTCTCCCCTTTGGCGGAGCACATGCTCTAGAAGCCTCTTGAGAAGGGTGTATCGGATGCGTAGTTTTGAACTTTGTTGAAAAATTCAGCCTCATACTTGATGGATGATTTGGCATGGTGTAGGAGTCTATGTTGGAAATAATTTTCCTTCAAAAAGTTGATAGACTTCTATTATTGTATTATTGTTTCTAGATTTATGGTTAAGAATCCAGACCATTTCAATATGTGTCATCTTTTCCCTCTATGAAATTTCATAATAGATGCAACTTTATGTGTTTTCAGCCATTTCTTTTTGAGTTTTGGTAGGGCTCTTTCAATTAAAAATGTTAGATCCTTCAGTTGTGGAAAACTCTACAGAGATATTTTGTTGCTCATGACTTTCCTTGTGCTCCCTGTGCTGTTTATTCTTTATATCATTCTTATGTTCATCACACTGTGTTGTATCTAACATTCATATCTTTCATTAATGTTCCGATAACATCAAAAGTAATCATTTTAACCAGCCTGGGAACAAATAAATCTGCTCGATAAAAGCCTAGAATTAGGATCAAGCCATGATTTCCAGTTCCCTCCAAATTTCTACACTGAATGTGTTTACACGGTAGTCAAAGTGGCTCTGAATTAGTCAATTAACTCTTGTTAAAAATGGGAGTACATCTTTTCTGAAATGTAAAAAACTACCCTGCCTGGTGTTGATGTAGGTACCTGATGAATTCTGATTCTGTTCAGTGGAGTCATTTTATCATACTACTAGACTCGGGGTTAGAAAACCTCTCCTTTAGCCACTAATAATCAATCAATATTTCCTCACAAACATTGATTCATCATCACAACTAGTATCAAGATTCTCAAAACATAGTTTGTGCACAGACTACGTCTATACTCCTCATGCTGTCTTTCAGGTTTTCTCAACCGCTTCCATTCCCCACCCTTTTGCTGGTCCAGAGATGGCAGACCAAAAGCCTTCTGTGGGGTAGAACATGTAAGGATTTTTAACTACAATTTCTGGCACATAGTCACAGAACTGGCTATGACTAATTCCATGAAAGTAATGAAGTACACTGTTGATACTTTTGGTTGAATAAACATGATGGATTAAAAATTTTCCTACAAAGAACTTATATAGTACAACCAAATAACCGTGGAATTTTAAGTTTACATTTAATCAAACTAAATTTATACAACTGAACTGTTGATTGATGCATATTTTACTATTGTTTGTACCAAACACATATTAACAGATTCTTCTTGAGGTAGTAATGAATTATTGATTCTTTCAAATCAATAATAATTAATTATTATTTCTAATAATTTCTTACAAATTATTTTTGCTTCTAGTTTTTCCACATAGATTTTTCATAGAAGCTAATTATTTAATTGCCTCAAACCTGTTTTTATATTTAAATATTCATCAGAGAAGTTTTAGGTTTTCAGAAAAATCATGCAGAAAATACAGAGTTCTTATACACACCCCTCACCACATGCATTTTCCCTAGTTAATAAATCTTTGTATGAGTGTGTAATATTGTAACAATTAATGAAACTATTATAATTAGACTATTAACTTTAGTCTATAATTTACATTTGAGTTCATTGTTTTGGTTGTAGAGTCCTATTTTTTATTTAATTGTACTAGTATCATATAAACAAACTAAAATTATCCTTTTCTAACCAAATTCAAATATATAATTATTCTTTCAAATTTTAATACCATCACCTCTAACCATTACCAAAACTTGTCCACCATCCCAAATAGAAACTGTATGAATCTATTCTTAAATACTCATTTCTGATCCCCATCCCTGAACTTGGTAACTTGTATTCTAATTTCTTACTCTTTGAATTTGCTTATACTAATTATTTCATATCAGTGAGATCATATAATATTTGTTCTTTTTGTGTTTGGCTTATTTCACTCAACATGATGTCTTCAACTTTCACCCATGTTGTGGCACATATCAGAAGTGCATTCCTTTTCTGAGTCAATTGAATCAATCATATAGATATTTTCTTTTGTTCTGTTAATATGGTATATTTTCTTAGTTGAATTTCTTATGTTGAACCACCCTTGCATTTCTAAGATAAACCTGACTTAATCATGGTGTATTAATCTTTTAATATGCTGCTGGATACAGTTTGCTAGTAGTTTGGGGAGAATTTTTTGCATCTATATTCATAAGGAACATTGTCCTGTAATATTCTTTCCTTGTGGAATCTTTACCTGTCTTTGGTATTAGGGAGATATTGGCCTTATAGAGTGAGTTAGAAAGTGTTTCTTCCTCTTCAGTTTTTTAAAGAATTTGAGCAGGATTGGTGTTAATTCTTGAAAGTTTCGTAAAATTCACTGGTGGAGCCATCTGATTCAGGGCATTTCTTTTTTGGAAGATTTTTGATTATGAATTAAATCTCTACTATTTCTTGGTCTTTTGATCCTCTGTTTCTTCTTGAGTCAGTGTAGGTAGTTTATGTTTTTCTAGGAATTTGTCCTTTTCATCTAAGTTATCTAATTTTATTGCCATACAGTTTTTCATATTATCCTATTATAATCCTTGTTTTTCTTTGTGGCCTTTATTTATTAATAATGTCTTCCCTTTCATTTCATGTTTTTTTTTTAATTTTCATCCCATCTCTTTTTTTCTTTGTCAGTCTAGATGATGATTTACCAACTTTTTTATCTTTACAAAGAATTTATTTTGGTTTTGTTGATTTTATTATTTTTTAATTCTCTATTTCATTTATCTAAATTTCAAACTTTGTTATTTATCTCATTCTGCTTGTTTTAGGATTAATTTGCAGTTTTTTTTCTATGTCCTCCAGTTGTGATGTTAGGTTTCTGAGTTCTTAATTTTTTTAATGTAAGATGTTAGAGATATAAATTTCTATCTTGGCTTCCTTTGCTGAATCCCATATGTTTTTGTATGCTGTGTTTTTTATTTCATTTGTCTCAAGGTATTTCCTAGTTTCCCTTGTGATTTCATCTTTGATCTATTGATTGTTTTAATGCATTTAATATCCATGTGCTTGTGAATTTTCCAGTTCTCCACTGTTATTGGTTCCTGACTTCATTCCATGGTGGTTGGAGAATATACTTTGAATTGTTTCAATACTTTTAAATTATTGAGACTTCTTTTGCGACTTAACATATGCTCTATACTAGAGAATGATACAGGTGAACTAAAGAAGAATGTGTACGCTGCTGCAGTTGAGTGAAGTGTTCTATTTATGTCTGTTAGGTCTAATTGAGCTATAATATCATTCAAGTCTTTTATTTCCTTGTTCATCTTTTGTCAAGGTGTTCTATCCATTGTCAGAAGGAGTTCTAAATTACAGTCTGCTACTATTATTGTAGACTTCTCTATTTCTCCCTTCATATCTGTCAATATTTGCTTTATATATTTTAGGGGTTCTGCTGTTAAGTTCTTACATATTTATAATTGTTATGGCTTCTAGTTGAATTTACACCTTTATCCATATATAGTGACCTTCTTCATCACTCATAAGAGTTTATTACTTAAATTCTATTTCACGTGGCATTAAGATAACTACCCCATCTCTCTTCTTGCTACTATTTGTCCTGTATTTTTTCCCCATCCTTTCACTTTCAACCTACAGTGTCTTTTTGTTCATTCTTTTTTCCTTCTGCTCTTGAGGCTGAATCATTTCAGTAGTCTTTTCTTCAAGTTCACTGAATCTTTCTTCTGCCAGCTGCAATAGGTTGTGCAAACCATCTATGGAATTTTTCATTTCAGTTATTGTTTTCTTCAAGTCCAGTATTTCTTTTTGGTTCTTTTTATAATTTCTGTCTCTTTATTGAGATTCTAATGTTGTTATTCCTCAATTTCTTGATATCCTTTATTTCTTTCTTCATATTTTTCTTTATCCACTTGAGCATATTGAAGATCATTATTTTAAAAGTTTGTCTGGTATGTCCAATGTCTGGAATTATTTGTTGATTGTGTCTTGGTTTTTATGTTTTCTTTTGGATCATTTCCTATTTCTTTGTTCATCTGGTAATCTTTTGTTGCTCACTGTATATTTTAATATTTTAAAATGTTACCTCTGTGATTTATTCCCTGAGCTGTCTGTTCATTAAGGTTGTATACAGATGGTGATATGACAGAGAGTTCCCTGAGTGCCAGGAGCTAACAAAAACAAACAAAGCAGAGAAAAAAACACCTTACACAGCCTTGCAAATTGGCTCTGGGTTGTCTATTGCTCTCCATCAGAGTATAGATCTCCTGTTAAGAAGATCAGCTGGAAGCAAAAGTGAAGTGCAAGGTCTTTGCCTTAATTTCTGAGCTTTGTCTTGTCCTGGGCTTGTGCTTGCTTGCTTGTGGCCTTAGAATTTCCCCTCTTCACAGGAATCCAAATGTCCCCTCTACTATGTGTGAAATAAATTCTTCTCCTACTCTAAGGTGCTCTATTGTATGTATTAAAGGTGGTAATACTTTGCCTTAGGTTGCTTTAACTGAATAATTTGATACATTACTTTAGCTGACTGTGAGCTGCTTCTGCCAGCAGGGCAAGTTTCAGGGAGGGCATGTCAGAAAAGGTTTTACTGGTTTAGTGTTTCAGGCTGCTACTTAATAGATTGGCACTACATACAGTCACTGCCCTATGCATATAGGGAAAGGGACAGAGACCCACAATGGTGCCGCAGTCTGTCTCCACATAGTGACAAGAGGGAATGGGAGGGAAAAAAGTGTGCCATGGGCATCTTTTACAGTTTTGAAAGCTGCCGTTTATTGATTCAGCACACACACAGTTACTGAAACTCTCAATTGTTTTCTGGTATTTTGAAGAAGATGGGTCAGTTGTTTTCTTTTGCTAGTTGTTCACAGATTCAGTGGGCAAATGCCCTTAGAAGCATCTTATGCTGCCATCTTGTTTGACTGGAAGTCTCAAACTTGGTTTTGACTCCTGAAATGAAAAACAACTGAGCAGTATTATTAATATATTTCAAAAGCTTTAAGAGCTGGAGAAAACCACTAAATCATTTGTCAAGTTTTCACTTGACTATTGATGTTGTCCCAATGTTTTCATATCTGTGAACAATTGTCCTCACCACAGGGATATTAATATTAAAGAAGCTTACTTTCTTTGGACACATTTCTATAATCAAGCATGATTTAAATAACTCATCAAGGTAAAATGGCTTTCCTTGCTTGGCTAATATGTAAATCATTTGGCATATTCTTTTGGTTGCAGCCTATTTTTCATTTTCTATTTTTGCCAAGATATAAGGAAATCTTTTATTTTCTTGATAAAACAATCTTTTGTGATAAGAAAATTTCTCTCACATTGTTGACTTTTTCTTCTCATTGTTTTCCCATGAGGTGAGAATATTGTGATGAATGTTTAGTCTGGTAATATAAACTATATTGCTTTATTTTAGCATTGCTTCTATGTCTTTGTATAATAAGCACAAAGTTTTGCCATCTAATTCATTAACAATATAATCCATACTCTTCTGTGCCTTAAAATCACAACACTCAAAAAGTCCAGTTTGCAATACTTTTTAAATATTTATGTGATTTTTTTGCACTGGAAATACACTAAACATATAAAATATTGCTGTATGATGATATGCATATCACATGTAATGTTATAGAGTTATAACTGCATCATTATGATTAGTAGTGCACTGAAAAGCAGTGAAAGTGATGAGAAAATACATATAGTCTTTGCAACTAATCAGCCCTGTCAATTTAACAAGAAAGTAT
>JAQZBX010082660.1:0-13493 GCA_029593785.1 Cabassous unicinctus | reverse complement strand
GAGGCAGAGAGAACTTGGGCCTGGTTTACAGATGATTCTTCATGATATGCAATACCACCCAAAAGTGGACAGCCCATTTCTGGGATGTCTCTGAAGGACAGTGGTGCAGGCAATTCTCCCAGTGGACAGAACTTCAAGGAGTGTACCTAGTTGTTCATTTTACTTAGAAGAAAAAATGGCCAGAGATGTGTTTGTCTACTGATTCATGGGCTGTTCCCAATGGTTTGGCTGGGTGGTCAGGGACTTGGAAGGAACATGATTGGAAAATTGGAGAGAGTACCCATCTCCACTACAGCCATTGTCTCCTAGGAACTCATCAAGACCTTCATGAGAGCCCCTTGTTTGCAGCCTACCCTGCGGAATTTGGATTTGTGCATCCCCACGGGCACATGAGACAATTTTATATAATCTCATACTATTTACAGATATCTCCTGTCAGTTCTGTTTCCCTAGAGAACCCTGACTAATACAGGAGGTTTCATGATAGAGATCAATAAGTTGTTAAAATAATGCTTGCACATTAAATGGCAATCTTTCAAGGATCCTGTCAGATCATTACCCCATTTCACAGATGAGGAAACAGACTCAGTGAGGTTATTTATCCAAGTTATTCACATCAGCTGCTCCTCTACTGCCCAGTTCTTAACAATGGCCAATGGGCCTGCAGAGAAGATAAGTGAAATCTATTTACAGTTCAGGGAAAATGCTGGCCTACTCAAATTATTCTCTGCTCCTCCTGTATCTCCCCAAACTCTACACAAACATCTGGTGCTGATGTTACTACAACTACTATCAGCAAGACTATCAATGCTGCTATTCCAGCACACTCCTAGGTATCCCAGGGTTCCTCTCTCAGATTCCCTAGGTATGGTAGGTTTATTTACAGACCTCCACATAGACAGGTTTTGTTTTTTTTCATTTGAGAAGTTGTGAGTTTACAAAACAATCATGCATACTACACAGGATTCCTATACCTCACCCTACCAACAGCACCTTACACTGTTGTGACACATTTGCTACAATTGATGAAAGAACATCGTCATAATGCTCTCTATAGCTCGTATTTGGTGCTTTAGTCCCATAAAGCATCCTATTACTCTTATTAACACCGTGTGTTAGTATTGTATATTTGTAATAGTACATGAGAGAACATTCTCATATTTGTACTGTTAGCCACAGTCCATCATTCACCTCGGGGTTCACTGTGTTATATGGTCCCCTGTCTTGTTCAATCCATCCAAAGTGTGCACTCAGTGGCTCTCAGTCATCACAGAGACGCGTTCATGGACATGTTCCATCTTAATCTGCATCCCTCTGGGTGTGAGCCCATTGTAAAGAAGACTTCTCAGAGGTGGCATTTTTAATTAAAGTGTAGCCCACCCAAATGAGGGTGGGTCTTCATCCTGATTACTTGAGTCCTTATACAGAGAACCCGGAAGTCAGTGGGAATCTAGACGCGAAAGGAGAGGAAATGGCCATGTGGCAGGAGGCAGACATGCAAGCCAAGGAACTCCCAAGGGTTGCAGCAAGCCAGCACCAGAAGACTTCCAGCACGGCCTTGCCGACACCTAGATTTTAGAGTTCTAGTTTCTGAAACTGTGAGCCGGTAAATGCTTGTTGTTTAAGCCAAACCAGTCTGTGGTTTTTGTGATCATAGCTCACAAACTAAAACACTAGGCACACATAGGAGGGAACTGGTTTAGTGATTTAAATTTGTATTCCAGGGAAGCGGGTGTGGCTCAATCGATAGAGCTCCCGTTTACCATATGGGAGGCCCTGGGTTCGCTTCCCGGGGCCTCCTTGTGAGGGCACGCCGGCCCACGCGGCACGTTGGGCTGATGCAGCAGGACCTCACAGCAGGGGGGAGATAAGCAGACACGGAAAAAGCACACAGCGAATGGACGCGGTGAACACGGGCAGCAAGGGGGGGATAAATAAATAAATAAATAAATCTTTAAATTTGTATTCCAACTCCCTCGAGTTGTATAAATTAACACAATACATTTACCCTCCTGAAATTGTTGGATGGCAAATGTAATGTGACTTGTGATATCAGACTTCCTTCATGTCTAGTAGCATTCTATCTCCCATTGTAAGCTGGCGAGTGCTCTAGGAATGCTGGGCGCTGCCGTACCCCTTGCCTCCCAGCATCCTCTCCCACGAGAAGACCGAGGTTGGACCAGGTCAACACTGTCAGTCCAGAGCTCTGGACCAAGCTCTTCTTCCCTCGGAGACCACAGTGCCTTCAATTTGCCCAAGTGGGAGCACCGCACACCCAGAGAAGAAAGACTCCTTTGAATTCTGCTCCCAGCTTCAGGCCCACTGATGCCATTGGTGGTGGCTGGTACAGTGATAATCAGCTTCTGAAGCCATCTCTGCATCCTAAGGCTGGATGCTGATCTATGCCAGAGCAGACAGCACAATGGTCACACCATGGCCCAACAAGAGCTGTTCTTAGGAAATAGCAGAAGGCATTGTTTCCATTTAAACTGGGGAGATGCTGAGCTGCAATCAGGCTCAGGAAGGGAAAGAGAGTGTAGAAATGTGATAGTCTGGAACTGCGGAGAGTTCCCAACTTATAAAACTCTCAAAAGCAATTTTTAAAAAGTACAATTTTAAAAAAACAATTACTTTGCATTATTTTTAGAGAAATGGATCCCAAAAGGACAGCTATCTAGCATAATCTCCAAATGTTATGACTGCAAACTTCCTCGGCAGCCTCGCTCAGCCAGGGGCCCAGGGATTACTCACCCCTTTGCCATGTTTGCCAAGGTGCAGTAATGTTGGCTATTTCCCCATAGGAGTAAAGATGCTTGTGAGGATAAGCAGAGGGTGGTGGGAATGGGGTCATGAAGGAGGCAGGGCTCTGTGGTACATTCTTTATTAAGATTAGAAGCAAGCCTGCTTCCTATTGTCACTCTCACCATTTGATGGTATCTCCAAAGAAAGGATTCCCAAGAGAAATTGCTTTTGAGGGGGTTGAAACTGAGCCATCAGTTTATCAGTGGGTGGGTGGGAAATCTAGAAGAACAGGGTCCAGTGGAAACCAGAAGATCTTGCAAAACAAGCTTGGCACCCGAGTTAGGCAAGCCCAGCTAAACCCAGCATAGCCAGGTGTCTGACCCTGGAGACAGCAAAAGTAGTGTGTATGGAAGCCTACACAAAGTCTGGTAGACCTCACTCCCTAGAATTACTTTCCTTCACTAGCAGAGCAAAGTGAAAGAGGCTGATGCTGGAAAAGTTTCATCCTCATTGATTCTGCTTGCTTTTACCTTAAAAAAGAGCCTCCTTTTGCCAGTTATAAGGAGCCATCCCAAAGTCACTAAATGCTGCTTACACCTCCGGAGACAATGGGAGCACAGGTCTAGGAGTCTGGAAGTTCAAGACCCAAAAGAAATCCATTCAGGCAACTGTACTCTGCCCCTTGCCCCCTACACACACACACACACACACACACACACACACACACACACACACTAAGTTGACATATAAGGTTTCTCATAATAATTTGCTGAGAATCTACAATGCACTAAAAACTTTACAATCATTATTTAATTGAATCTTCAAAATCGTCTGCTGTCATGAGATGGAGAAAATTGTATTTGTTAAACTTCTATTTACGAAGAGAATTGCATTGATTTGGAAATTATGCCTTGAGTGGTGCTTGGGCTAGAAGGTGAAAGCCTGAACTCCTTGGGTGTGATCCACAGGAGAGATGGGCAGAACTTTTCTGCATGAAACCGGAAGAGAAGGGAAAGATGAAAAGAGAGAGAGAGTGAGATGGCAGAAAGTTCCTCCCCATTACCCCCAAATCTTCAGAATAGATAAATCCTGAAATGCTTAATGTGAGTAAATTTTTGCTTTTCTTTTTGTTTTGAAATTGTGAACTCTGTCATCAATAAAAACAGAGACAACATTTGAGAAAACAGGAATGTGGCTGCTGAGGGAAACTAGGGAGGTAAGATGTAGGAATTTGTAAAAATAGTGGGAAGGGGAGGGTTTGGGATGTGTGTTTGAGCCAAATTTACCCAGTTCTCTGAGGGGCATGGAGTCCTCAGATAGACACCTGGGTGCATCTCCAAGTTAGGAGTTTACTTCTGGCTTTGGTCACTCCACGTCTTTGAATATCCCTTCTCTTTGGAACTCCCCACCTTAGGAGTCCACCAACCCCAAGTTAGAAGGCAGAGCCCACTTCCCCAGATTCCTCTCTTATATCTGGTGTGCAGGCTTGGGACCTGGGCTCAGCCGATTAACAGCACCTACATGAGACTTTGTCTTGCATGCCTGTGCTATGGAGAAGGAGGTGCCACATGGAATCAGTCCTGGAGAGGGTATCCAGAGGCACCCACCTTCTAAAGGTGCCACGGTGAAGTCATCAGAATAGCCAAGCAATGCAATTTGGATACAAGTGCTATCTGCACACCCTCCAAATATGATTCTTGAACACACACTCATGATTCCAAGAGCTACCTAATATCCTTTAACAAAGCGCTTTTCTGCTTAAACTAGCCAAGGTGGGTGCTATTGGCAGCAATGAAGAACCCTGTCTCAATCAACTTCCAAGGTAGATATTAAACATTCTACAGAATGGGAACCGAGGCTCAGGGCAGTTATAGTACAAGGTTCCACAACCCCTATTTGCAAAACAGGGGGTCAAATGAAAATTTATATGACTCCAGAGCCCAAGCTTTTTCTACTGTGTTCGTGGAAAAAGACAAATTGGAAAAGGCAGTTTGAGCTTTTCTGGGAAGAAAAAGAAACAAGCACGTGGTCTTTGTCCACTTGTGACCTGCAGAATAAATCCCACCCAGAAGGCCACTTAATCTCTGCTGAGCTTCTGGGTGACCCAGGGCTGCAGGGAAAGGGCTGTCTGGGGAAGAAGAATCTTTGTGGCTAGTATTTTCTCCATGAAAACCAGCTGCAGGTCAATCTGTGAGTACCAGCTGGCTCCTCCAACCAAATACGACCACTCAATAGCAATCCTATTCCTGCTAATTATTTTTCTTAAGCTTTTAATTATGGAACATTTCAAACACATACAAAAGCAAAGAGAATATACAATGAACCTCTTTGTGCCCATTATTTGGCTTCAACAAGGATCAGCTAATGGACAATCTTATTTGATTTATATCCCTGCACACTGCCCCCTTGCTCTGGATTATTTTGAAACAAATCCTAGATTTAGTATAATTTTATCTATTAATATTTCAATGTGTATCTCTAAAAGATAAAACAATAGTATCATAATTAGACCTAAAAATTAGCAATAAATCCTTAATAGAACCAAATATTTAAGCTATATTCAAATTACCCTGTTTGTTGCATGTATATTTTCAAGTTTGTTTAATCAGATCCTAAAAGGGAATGTACACTGCAACTAGTTGATGTGTCTCTGAAGTCTTTTAATCTATAGATTTCCTTGCCATCTCTCTATTTTACCCGTTGCAATTTAATTGTTTGAAAATGAGTTTTTTTGTCCTATAGAGCTTTTTGTAGTTTGGTTGATTTCATCCCCATGTGACATTTAACTTGTTCTTCAATTCCCCATTTTCCCTATAAACTGATAACTAGATCTAGAAGCTTGATCAGATTTAGTTTAGTTTAGTTTTTTCTGAAGACTGTCATATATGTAGTGTTGAGTACTTCCAACAGAGGTCACTTAATTCTGGTGTCTGAGTATCAAGACATTAGCAGCCATTGGCGATTAGTGTAAAGATCAAACATTCTCAGTGGGGTGGTATCCTCTCCAAGGGAAGAAAATTTGATTTTTTGGTGGGGGGAGAAATCACAGGGGTCAGCACATCTGGAATGCAATGGCTAAGCCTTGCCACCTCAGTGAACATGGCATCTCCCCCCAGGGAGAAAATGTCATAGGGTTTGATTAGGGATAAAATGCATACAAAGCTCCTTGGGAGGGGGTGGGGACAGGACACATAACAGTTGAAAAACACAGAGCTTGGAACTCTGTACCTGAGAAAAATATGTTCTTAACCTTAATCCATTCCTGTGTAATGTAACCCATTGTAACAAGACCTTGTGGTGAGGTTGCTTTAGTTAAGGTGTGACACAACTGAGTCAGGATGGATCTTAATTCCATTACTGAAGCCTTTTATAAGAGGAATGAAATTCAGACACACAGAGAGAAAACATGGGGAGAAGCCAGAAGTCAACGGAACCCAGAGAAGCCAGGAGAGACTACCATGTGCATTGCCATGTGACCAAAAAGCCAAGGACCAAGGATCACTGGCACCAAGCCCCGGGATGCCACCATCTTCTGGGAGAAAGCATTGCCTTTCTGATGCCTCGATTTTGGACTTCTCTTAGCCTCAAACCAAGAACCAATAAATTTCTATTGTTTAAGCAACTCATTGCATGGTATTTGTTTTAATATACAGGAAATTAAAACACTGGTCTAGATCTGTTTATTCATTGGAGGTTACACCTTCTAAATGTTTTAGATGTTGAGCATTGGAAAACTGAACAATCATGGAGCTTAGTGCAGTAATAAAGCTTTTGTCATCATTAACTCACATTTAGTGATACGATGCTTTGTGTACCTGGTAAGTAGCCACAAATGGTAAGCAGACTTCACAAATGGTAGGGATTTAATTGATGTTTTAATGCCAAGCCAAGGCAGCTTATCTTTTCTTTCATTAGCTGTCTGGTCTCTATCAGTATCAACAAAATGGGATCAATAGGCATCTTCATTGCCACTGTGTTTATTCTCTTCCCCATGCCCAGTTCCTCAGTGGCCAGGAATTCCCTGTATCCATCTCCCTAAAGGGCTCAGTTTTCTCCCCCTCTGTGCATTCCCACCAGAGAAGTCTTTGCCAAATGGAACCCTCCATTCCCGGCTGCCCTTACACTCCAGCAGAGTCAGCTGTGCATGGACTTCAGTAAGGCGTGGGGAAGGGTGGGCCAAGGATGCAGACAATCAGCGAGGATGGGCAATACTTGATTTTGGGGTAGGGGTGGAGGGAGTGAGGAGGGGAATAGGGGATGAGACTTCCAGTAAGAGGACCATGGTCAGAGAAATGAGCTTCAGCTCTCAGGATTCTTGGCAGAAGCCTCTACCCTCAGCCATCACAGTGCCTTATAATTTAGAGGCCTTTTATCATATTATCCAGATTTTAACCCTCATGACAAACCCATGCATAGATAGTGAAACTGAGGTACAGAGAGGTTAAACAACTTGTCTAGGATCATATAGTGAGTTAGTGGTGGTCTTTGTATTCTCAGTTTAATCTCATAATAACCCATTTATAGAGGAGGAAACTGATGTTCAGAGTGAACAAATGGGGCGCTGGACTCTCAATATTTTCCTGTGACTCTGAAGCCCACGCAGGCTGGGCCAGCAAGGGTGTAGATGCTCCTTCTCCTTTCTAAGTTCCTGCTGTTTGCACTCATCCCACTGCCTCTAATACAGTGAGCAAATGGCCCCATCTCCAAATCAGCATCTGATCTGCCTGGGGAGGAAACAAAGAGGGGAGGCCTGGACACAGGAGTTGAGGCTGGGCTTAAAATAATGAACTTGTACCCACAGAGCAGTGTTGGGTGAGTAAACCATGTGTTGGCTCTGAAGCAAGGAGGGAGGAGGCTGCCCAGGCCCGTAGGTCTGTATTTCTGAGCTCTTCTCTGTTTGCTCACATGGAGGGGCTCCCAAACCCTCCCAAGCCCTTCCAGAACACTGCATTTTCCTCCCTCCCTCCCTTACCCTTGCCCTGGTACCCTGAGCTGGAGATGATGATGTCTGTGATGGAGAATGTTTGCTTAGTTCTGTCATTTTTGTCTTATTGCAGCTGTTAAGCCAGATATCAATTGGCTGGCAGGTTGAGCTGTTTCCTGTCTTACCACCATTCCTGGGCTGTGATAATAAAACTTGCCAGCCAGCGATATACACCGGGATGGGTGTGGGGGAATGTCTTCCCAGTTGCTACGCGTGTGAAACATCCATCGCAGGAATTTCATCTCTAAGTTAAACTATATATGCTTTCTATATAATTATATATGTAAAATTATATCTATAGATATAAATCGCATCTAAATTATATACGTTTTCAAAGGAAGGGAGTGGGATCTCTCCAGACCTTTCCTGCCTATTCTACTCAGGCTCTTTCGGCTACACATTTGCATTACTGTTTTGATTTGGCTTTATGCCCCAAATCCTCTAGTAATTGAATCAAAGACTAACAAAGGATAAAAACAACCAAATTGCTTGTGATCCTTAAATATGTTCTGAGTTAAAGGAAGCACTTTATACCAGGTAGGGGCCTGGGGTGGAGCAGACAGAGGCTCTGCCATACTTTCTAAAAGGTTCCATGTCCCAGGGGAATGTACTTTGGGTATGCAAAAGTAGGGAGGGCGTCTAACTTTATCTCTTTTACAGTTTCCCCCCAATGAGTTAAGCAACAATTCTTTCCTCATTCCAGAAGTACATCGATGAGGTTATGAGTGTTTTGAAGTGCTTTTTCAAATCCTGGCCCTGATGCTTTTTAGCTGTGTGATGTAGGCAACTTATTTAAGTTCTCTGGGGTGTATTCCCTGACCCCCCTGTAAATTGAGGACAAGGTCACCCCAAGAACAGCTTTGCTGTAAGGCTCAAATGGAATAATTTATGTAAAGAACTCAGCCTAAGAACTAACATAAAATCTACAAGCAATAAATGATAGATTGTATTGTTTTGCTACTCAACAAACCTATTTCTTTCTATTGATTTGAAACAGGTGTCAGAGTTTCTAAGGAAGGTCCATTAGACTAATGGGACAGCAACTTTGGAGGGTTGGGAGTTTTCCTTCTTCAAAGATGGCATACAATCTGGAACTTGTGGCTTTGGGATTGGGCCTCTCATGTGGGGAACAATTTAACCGGGCATGGCAGCTATGTGACAGTCATGAAGCCATTCCACTCTCCTCACCTGTGGCAGCACCTTTAATCCAACCCAATGCTCCTTCGCTCTGATCCTGGCGCGGTCCTGGAATTCCTTCCCATGCAATCAATAGGTCTTGCATGAGCGCCAAAGCCTGTCAATTCTAACCTTAGCAATTCCAGAGGCAAGAAAACTCCTGGTTCTTTTTCATGTTTTAGGTGGTAGGATGCTTTAAAGTGCAGCTTCAAAGAATCCTGGAATCTAAAATAAGTGGCAATTTCATAGGGTAGTGAGGCAAATGCAATTCCTTGTTCCCTTTTCAGATATCTGCATTTCTACAACTATTCTTGCAGTGATAGTCACTTTCCTACACCTGTTTTTATATTACTAGGCTTATGCGTAGATGCACAGTCTTTCACTGGGCTCCTTTAAGCCAGGATCCAGAAAGGGTACGTTACTTATAAAGGATTAGAATTTATTGAGTTTAGGCATGACTTTATCTGAGCTTGGCTGGCAATGTTTCAATAGCTGGCCTGTTATGTGTTTTGTTTTGTTTTTTAAATTAAATCAGGAAGGCCAGTGGGGGACTATAGGCTCGTTTCAGCCTGTGTACAATTTACCAGATATAATAAGTGGGGTCATCTCTAGCAGAATACAGTATGGACAGAGTCTTATCCATTCTTCAGACTGTGGAAGGGTACGTGTAGGGTGTGCTAGATTCACAATACGTTCTGATAGAGACTGAATCATGTTCAAGTCCTAAGCCCTGGTCCTGTGGGTGTGGACTCATTTGTAAATGGGATCTTTAAGGATCCCATGAGGATGAGGCCAGGGTAGGTCTTAATGCTCTATGTTTGAAGTCCTTTTAAGGAAAGAAAATTTGGACATGGAACTAGAAACCACAAAAGACAGGAAGAGGCAGATCACCATGTGGCAGAGGCAGAAATTGAGTCATAGATTGCCATGAAGCTGCCACCAGCACGCTACAGGCCTTGGAGAAGGCATGGCCTGCCAAGACCTTGGTTTTGGCCCTCTAGCCTCCAAACTGTGAGACAATAAATTCCAATTGTTCAGGCCAACCATTGTTTGGTATTTTTCATAGCATCCCTTGCAAACTGAGGCACCTTCCTACCTATGAAAGTTTGTCAGAATCAGGAGCAAGCAGGCCAGCCATTCTTGGCTTCATCTCTTCCTTTCTTGAGACGCTTTCCTGGCTCCTATTCTTTCCAATTTCAAGTTCAAGTAGAGCAACGCCCATCAGCATCTGCCCTCAGTGCACCTTGCTCTCAAGCCTGTGTGCCCCACCACGCCTTCTGCTCCCTACCCTGGACCTGCCATGCCCTTGCCTGAGTCCCTCAGCCCAGAAGGCACTGCTTCCTTACCTAGGATGAGATCTTACTCATCCTTCAACATCAGTTTGAATCTTTACTCCTTTCTCACAACTTTTCTGACCCACCCTGGGCAGAGTTAGTTGCTGCTTCCCAGGGATCCGGTAAGACTTGGAATGATGACCTCTCACATTCTCTCTGTTGTACTGAGGTGCTACCTGATGTGCTTGAGACAAGAGAAACTATTCAGCATAGCATAGGTAAGGAGACATTATGTTCACACCAGAGTACTTCTTCCCATCCCCATTAGGATGACTAAGTCAGTAAATCCCCTACCAAAATAATATTAAAGTAGAATTATAGCAATGATGCTGATTGGTATTGCCTAACTTTATTGACTAAATTCCAAATGGTATTGTCTTATTCTCGCCACTATTTTTTTAAATAATAAAGAGAATACCAATTTTTTAAAATTCCATTTAAATGAATGGGATGAGAGAGGGTGGTGGGAGAGGGATGGAGATGGCAGGACAAGGGCAACTGCCCAACTCTTCCACAGATACTGGAGAAACAGTAGAACTAAGGCATCCAGGTCCCATATTTGATTTATGTCTGTATTTATATAACATTTTGAAGAGACACTCCTGGTTGCCTCCCAACAGCCATTTTCTCTTCTAGTTTCCTAACAAATGCCCAATCCCAGGGGATGAGTGCTAATTGATCTAAGGCAATTGCTGCCATCATGCTTTGCCAGTGGCTGGCCTACGGTTGGGAGTGTGACTTGCTTCTGACCAATAAAGGTAACTGGAAGTACGCAGGGGAGAGAAGGGAATTGGGAGACAATTTGCCCTACATGATAAAAGAGGAGATGCTCGAGCTTTGGATGCAGTCATGTGAAGACCCCTTGCTTTGAACCCCTACAGTTATTCTGTGATCGAGGTGGGAAACAGCCCTGAGGTTGATGGAGTGGGAAGATCCAACAGGGGTCTTTGACGTCATGATGGTGAATCAAGCCTGGGACCACTGATGTTGCACTTACTAATAAGCAGCAAATGCCCTTTCCATTTTAGACCACTGTTACTTTCAGCCAGGTGCAATCTTATCCAGCCAGTGGTTAAAGTCCCTTTGGGGCCCAGGTTGAGATGGGAGACTCTGAAAAACAATTAGGGATGTTTATAATCTCAGATCTACATCCGTGTACTGAGTCCAGCACAAAAGGAAGCTGGGCTACAGACTCTTAGGAAAGACAAGGGCTTGGTTGAAAAGAATCTGAGCGGCGAGGTGGGATGTTTAGATCTTTGGAAACTGGAGGCTCCTCAGAAGCACGTGACTCATTGGGAGTCTTGACAGTTGCCAGGGAGGCTTGCAAAGGAATCAGGGGTGGGAAGTTCCTTTGGACTTCCCGCTATTCCTCATTCAAATTCCCTAAATCCTACCTGTGCCACCTAGGGGGTTTGACTTGAGAGAGCAGCCCCTGGAAGGAGGGGGATAGCAGCAGCATGTGGAGAGGGTGGCAGTGTGATCTCTGCCACAAGAACTGGCTGAGGAGCAGAAGGCATAGTGTGAGAATTTAAAATGAGTATTGGAAACTTAAGTGAGCAATACAATCGATCAAGAATTGCACAGGGGATACGAGGAATAATGCAGCATAAACAAGAATTCATATCGTATGTGCCGGGTGTGTGTGAGTGAACGCCGGGCATACCAACAGGGCTGCTTCCCTATCGTTGGAACTGGAGACCTCTCTTGGTTGGGGAATCTGTTGACTTGGGTAACAGGCCCTTACAGTCTAGGCAGCTCGGTTAGTTAATAACTTTCCCTGAGGGCTTCTCCGAGAGTCTTAGTTCTCTTGAGTTGCCGTAACAAAGCACTGCAGGTTGGGTGGCTTAGAGCAATGACTATTTATTGTCTCATAATTCTGGAGCTGGAAGTCTGACATCAAGGGGACGTCTGCAGGGGAGAATCTGTTCCCATGCTTCACTCTGCGTGCTGGTGGCTTGATGGTAGGCCCTGGCGCTCTCTGCCTCAGTTGTCACATGCTGTCCTCCCCTCTGTCTGTCTGTCTCCTCTCCATTCTTATCAGGGCACCAGTCATACTGGATTAAGGGTCCACTCCCCTCCAGTATGACTTCATCTTAACTTGCCTAATTCCTTCTCTAACGCCCTATTTCTAAACAAATTCACCTTCTGAGGTACTGGGGATCCCACAGCACACTCGTGCCCCATCTTAGCATCCAGCCCCCGTATTTATGTGCTTGTGAGTTGTCTCTGTGAAAACACTGCCAGCTTTTCAAGTGCACGGGCTTTGAAAACTCAATTCCCAACAAAGCATGCTTACCACACAGTAGACACCTATAAACTCTAACAAAACGACTGAGAACCAGAGTGAATTTGCTATCCATTATAAGAATGGAAAGAATGGAGAGAAGAAAGGAAGGTTCACTCCCCACCCCCAACCCCAGCCGGAGATGGCTCCCTTGTCTGTCTGCTTGTTGTTTCCACTCGTCTGCTCAGTGTCTGCTTGTTGTCTGCTCACTGTGTCTGCTCATTGTCTGCTTGTCTTCTTTGATAAGGCACCGGAAACCAAACCCAGAACCTCCCATATGGAAGGCAGGTGCCCAATTGCTTGAGCCACATCCACTCCCCAAGAAGATTCACTTTTAAATACTTAGTAACATTGGTCTCTTGGTTAGAGATGTGAGTACAATTCCTTTATAAATGTGTCTCACAGTTCATGTTTGGCTTTATTGGATTGTGGTAATGAGTCCAGCTTTGGGACACCTGTTTTTACCTCCCTCCGGCCTGGGTCAATCTTGGCCACTCATGTTTCTGATGGAAGACACATAATGCTAAATTCTATTAGGAAGCGGCTGTGGCTCAAGTGGTTGGGCTCCCGTTTACCATATGGAAGGCCCCGGGTTCAATTCCCAGGGACTCCTGGTGAAGGCAAGCAAGCCCTTGTGGCGTGGTGAGCTAACAGCCCACGCGGCCCGGTGAGTTGGCGCAGCAAGATGATGCAACAAAGGGAAACAAGCAGACACGGAAAAACACACAGCAAAATGGACATTGCGGGTGTAGTACCACACGGATGGGGAATGGTTGTGTGGGGTGTTTTTGGGGGTGTGGGTGGTGGGGAGCATGGGAATCCCTGTAGTTTCTGAGTAATATTTGGGTAATCTAGGCACCTTTATAAAATGTATATATATATATAACAAATAACATTTATGTAAACAAATGCAAAAATAATAATAATAATAATAATGTAAACTATATTCCTTGGCTAGTACAATGCCTCAATA
>JAQZBX010082658.1:0-13579 GCA_029593785.1 Cabassous unicinctus | reverse complement strand
AAATGTAATGGATACATATAAATTTTTTTTTTTTTTTGGATCAAACAATATGTTACACATTATATTTGGTTCATAGTAATGCATTCATACGGTATTTGTCCTTTTGTATCTGGCTTGCTTCACTCAGCATAATGTCCTCCAGGTTCATCCATGTTGCCATATGCTTTACGACTTCATTTCTTCTTACAGCTGCGTAATATTCCATCGTGTGAATAGACCACAGTTTGTTTATCCATTCGTCTGTTGATGGACACCTGGGTTGTTTCCAACTTTTGGCAATGGTGAATAATGTGGTCAGTGTTTATTATTAACAATAAATTCTCCTCCAGCATTACCTACATTTTAGAGAACAGGAAAAATCTAGAACCTGTTAAGTAATTTCCCTATAGATCACTCAGATGGTTATAGAGCTAGGATTCCAACGAAGGCTCCTGACTCTGGATTCTCCACTCTTAACCACTACACTCTACTACCTTCCATTCTGAAAGTTGGCAACTATTTCAAAATGTACAGAGTTGTGGGGGTGGATATGGAGATATTAGTGAATACTTTCCACCACTGCCTTATTTCACTAGTGCAACTAAAGAGCTAACTCATGTTATTTGGGCTGATTGGAATATGGAGAGGCTTTATGAATGGCCTGGGGAATCCTCCAGTCACAGGAATTTGTGATCAATCCAATATTAGGACTCCCTCTGAGACCATTTTTTATATTGAGAAACTTTTTGCTGGCTGGTAAGAGTTTTCTGGTATCTCTATTTCTTTTAAATTCTTTTTGAACACTGAATATGCCCATCTTTAGCTCATCACTTTCACTCTTTTTTAATATAAGCAACTTGAAACACTGTAACACTTAAAATATTTTGCCTGAAAAGCTCCTTAGCCAGATCTACTGCAAGTTTAAAAATGACCATTTCCGTTTTCCAAACTACTACAAGCTAAATCTCACTATTTTTACCTTATATATAATTTAGGTTCCCTTTTCTCAATTTCCTCACTGTCCTTCAAGTTTCACTAAAAGTCTTCCAAAGTCTTCTATTTGGGCTGCTGAATTTGAATTCCTGTTGTTTTAGGTTTTTGTTAAGGCAACGCTTATCTTCTGGGGATGATGGTTTCACTTATCTGTAGTTATACAACTAATTACCCTAAAACTTAATGGCTTTAAACAAAATATATTATTATTTCTCACAGTTCTGTGGGTTGACCAGGCTCAGCAGGGCAGTTCCTGCTGGAAGTGTTCTTTGCAGTAGCTGTCAGGTTGCAAATAGAGCTGGAGTCATCTGAAGACACTGCTGGGATGGAGGACCAAGACAGCTTGTTCACTCACATGTCTGGTACCTCATTTGGGATGGGTGGAAAAATTATCAGCTAGCTAGGCATCTGTCTTTATCCACAGAGTATCTCTAAGTGACTAGCTTGAGCATCCTCAAAGCAAGATAATCTCAGGGCATTCATATCTCTTACCTGGAGTTTATTAAAAAAGCGTTCAAGAAATGAAGACACTAGGTATAAAACATCTTCTGACCTGGCATTGGAAGTCACATGGTGCCACTTCCTCCAAATAGTATCTGTCAAATGCAAGTCAGAAGTCTAGACAAGTTTCAACTGAAAGGAATTACACAAGGACATGGACACCAGATGTCATGGTGCATTGGAGACAGCTACTATAAAACTTTAGAGAAAAACAACCCCCTTTGACTTTAATTCTAATGCTTTTACTTTGGTCCCTAATTTGGACTCAGCATTTCCCAATTAATGGGTAAATGGAATTATTGGTAGCATGTCAGAAGGGAACATAAAAACCTAAAGAAGAGCTTCAGCAAGATGACAAGTTATTATTAGTGGTAACAGAAATATTTAGCATTTTTACAGTGCTTTCTATACTTGGAGGTTTCTGAGAGCTTATTCATACACATAATACAATCCTAATGGTCATTGTGCACTTCCACTTGTAATACAAATATGTTTTTGCTTATATGAACAAAATCAATGCTTATGAAAAACTGCAGCTGTGTGCTCTGCGTGGGTTTGGTGCTTTGTATGTTCAGAAAGCACTTGCCTCTTCTGACAAGGAGAAAAGTGCCAAAGGCTGACATGGACTCTTTGATTTCAGGACCCCTAGAATCAATATCTTCTGTTAGTGGACAGTTTAAGTTTCTACTGGGTATTTGTGGTAATTTGGAAACTATGTACCCCAGAAAACCATCTTGTTAAACTAATCAATTCCTGTGGGTGTAAACCTATTGTAAGTAGGACCTTTTGAATAGGTTACTTCAGATAAGAGTGGCCCAGGGAGGGTCTTCATCTTCTCACTGGAGTCTTTTATAAACAGGATGAATATCTATCTTCTATCTATCTACCTACCTACCTACCTACCTACCTATCATCTAGAGAGAGAGTGAGAGAGAGAGAGAGAGAGGAGAGAACAAGCCACAGAGGCAAGAAACCAAAAGCAATGAAACCCAAAAGAGAAGGGAAAGATCAGCAGATACTGCCATGTGCCTAGCCATGTGACAGAGGAGTCCAAGATCACCAGCAACTGGTCTTCAGGAAGAAATCATCATTTTGATGATGCCTTGATTTAGGCATTTTTACAGCTTCAAAATCATAAGTGTGTAAGCTAAGGAATGTGTTAAGGCCTAAAGATTTTGTGGTATCTGCTTTTGGCAGCTTAGCAGACCCAAACGTATTCTTTGGCTCATTACAGGGGCTTCTGCTTAGGCAGCTTCTCCTCAGGGAGGCCTTTGCTTCTGCTTTTATTATTTTTTCCTTGGTTTTATTTTCATAGCCTTTCAATGCTTCTGAGAAACCTTAATCTTTTTTTTCCTTCAGCATCTCAGTTATTTTGCCTAATTCTTGCCACAAGTTAGTTCTGGAATAATGAGAGTAGACATGGTTGGTGTGGATGCTGTGGATGCTGGTCTCTCTCTCTCTCTCTCTCTCTCTCTCTCTTTTTTTTTTTCTTTACCAATCTCTACTTTAAGCCCAGTTTTTACATGATGATTTCCTACTTAATGGATAAGATGATAATATTGATATTACTTATTGATTACCACTTACTGAGTACTTACATGTGAACATTTGATGAAGTAAATTGACTTGCACAGTCTCGTTTACTTTTCATACAACCTTATAAAGTTGGCGCTATTATTTTTATCCACAGATGAGGAAGCTGAGGCTGAAAGACTTTAAGAGATTTGCCTAGAATCACACAGACAAATGATTCTATGACATATACTGCCAGGCACTAAAATATCTTGAAACCCCAGACTAAGAAAACAGCATATTCAGTGATGTTTTTTTCCTTCTTTGTTTTGTTTGTCTGATTGTTTTATTGTTTCTCTATTTTTAAAAAATTTAATAGGCTATTTTGGAAACCTCAGCACACTCAAATTGCCTTAGTGATCAGAGCTAAAAGACATAGAGAATTGCCTAGTTTTCCCATTCATTTTTTTTTTATCCTTTCCCTTTGAGAATGATGTCTAGGGTCTTAGCTTTTGTGATTTGTTTTTTGTTGTTTGGATTAAGACATTGAGTTTTCTTTATCAGCATTTTTAGGTTTGTGATATTTTAATTTTAGTACAAATTTTTAATAATAAAGTAGGATTCACCACACGGACTATTTTTTTCCTTCAAGAATGGAAACATTTTGGGATATGGGAAAAATTATACAAAGCTTAGCAAAGATTGTCTTTGGACATTCCAAATTATTGTTTGCCACCTCTTCCTATGCCTCCTTATCAGTGGCCTCCTAAGTTCCCTGAACCTGACTCTTATTTGGCAAAGTAATCCATTTAATGATTTATAATAATCAATTGATAACTTATTTTAGAATAATAAGAATAACAATCTCAGGGGTGTTTAGAATTAAAAGAAAGGCTCTGTAGAGAGAGCAAAATGTTTAACTTCAGCATTGTTTAACAATATTTAACTTAAAAGAAGGATTTACATTGATAGTATTTTAAGTCAAAGCTTTAGTAGTTGTTGTTTATTAACACATTGCTGTGTGTTTATTATGTGCCAAGTATTAATCCTCACCTCCACCTTACAAAGCCAATATTTTCATCTCCATTTCACTAATCAAAAAACCTGTAGCTCAGAGAGGTGATATAACTTGGCCTACATAAAAGAAAAGGTAAATATGTGCCACTACCCTCTATTCCATGGAAGGATGTCCTTATAGAGAATAGCAGCCTTACCAGTGATGGTCAGCTAGAAGCATACATCTAAAATGCTAACAGAGAGTTAGTGGAGATGCCCCCAGTGTTGGGAAAAACGGTGCTCACTGGGACACGGAGACTGATAATTGCAGGCAGGAAGATTTATTGAGAAGCTCTCTCAGCAGAGGGGGTCTGAAGAATAGACTTCAGCCCCACCCCCACCGCAGAAGGGGGAATATGAATTTATACAGTACTTTTCTAGGCGGGGTAATGATGGTTGGTGGGAGGGAGTCAGCGTTCAAGTGAGGTTCAGGGGCCAATAGGAAGCCCTAGAGGTGAAAATTTTCCCTTGTACAGCTAGAGGATAGTGAGCTGGGGAGTTATGTGTCCTTGGAGTGCGGGAGGGGCTGGTAGGGCCTTGGTCTGGAGGGGGGAAGCTCTATCTCGCTTTACTCCCATCTCCACGTGGGCTCTTTGTTCAACCTTTGGGAAGTGCCGTGCTTTCAGACACGTAGGCTTAAGTGGGGCTTGTCCTTCTTTAAAGCATGTTGGGGGAATTGAGCCACAGCTTGTTAATTATTGCAAACCTGGTAAGAGGGAACCCCTAACACCCAGATTTCCAAGGGCAATGATCTTTTTTTCCTACAAGGGGTAGTTTTTTACCTGGAAGAAGAAGGAAGTTTCTGTCAGTCGCTAAGAGAATCTTCAAGTCCAGTTCACTTTCGTATGTAATCAGCACCCCTTCTTTCACTGCACTTAGTAGGGACACTGCAGGAAGGAGGGAAACAGGGTGTCCTACAAGAGGACAGAGAGGAACCCTTTTACAAAGCAACTATTTGGTGCCAAATACCATGCATGGAACTTTCAGTCACTACATTTTGCACAAAGCGTGATCCTTTTTGCCTTGATCAGTGTTTGATGTCTAAACACTGTTTTGGGTGGATCAGATGAATGGAAAGCAAATCCTTCATGGCCTTAGCCATGCAGCACTGGGTGTGAAAGGAAGGCAGTCCTAAACTCAATCACTTCAGAACTCTTCAGTACCCTCTGATGGAAGCTGCCAACTCTCAGAGCAAAAATATATCTACCTTGTTTCTTAGATGATAACTTTTAAACCAATTTTCAGTGATTTTTCAAGGCATTCTTTTCAGCTGTCGTGATGATCATCACCTTGCTCGGAAGATAAGCAATCACATGATTCTGAGTTATTTTGTTTCTACCCCCATAGAAAAGTGAGGCGAAAAAGGAACATAATGTCCCTGAGCATTGTCAAAGTGCCCTAGAGTTGGTGTCACTTGACTATTTTATAAGATGGACCCTTGCATAGGAGCAGGAATTGCAAATGAGGTCTCACTCATTTCTAATAGGGGTGGTAGGGACCACGTGGCTCTGAGGGCCTCTAGTGTAAAATGCCTTCAGCGCCACTGTGACTTAGAGCATCAGACTGCTACCCTCTGAACACGGACTCAGAGTCAATAGGCTTCTCCCTGACAGATTTAAAGTCCATCAAGACCAGGGAAAGACCATCTGACAAGCCTGAAGATTAACTGTGTTCAAAGGGAAATGAGTGAAAAAATTTCAGCAGAATAGTGTTTAACAGGTTGAAACACATAAATTTGTCAGCAAACTTTACTCTCTATGTACATGAAATTAGGCAAGTCTTTTTAGTGCCATTTTGAATTATGCACTCTGCAATATAGCTATATCAACTGTTCCTTGGTTGTTAGCCAGTCATTTGGAAGACAAGAACGGATTATATTTCAATGTGAATCTGCTCCTGATTCAGTGCTTAGGGTGATGTATTGTCAGGAATCAGGCTAAAATATGAGTTGTAAGAGGAAGTGCAAACCATTTTCATTATGCTCATTGGGATATGATTGGTCCTATTGACAACACTCCAGATTGCACTGTTTTTTTTTCTCAACTATAAACTTTTTTTTCTGTTTTGGCTATACAATGGACTTTGAAATAATTTCTAAGGAAAATCTGTATTTATTACAATTTTCTCCTATGAATTTATGTTGTAATCTTGAAAGAATTAAACTTGGACATAAATCTTCCAAAATGACAGTCTAATAATGACCTGCATTACCTGATGTTATCCTCAAAAATGTCCTATATGTTACCAAATAATATTATCCATATTTTACAGATGATAAAGTTAAGTTTCAGAAAGTTAAGTAATTTACCACAGAGAGAACAGCTAATAAGGGGCCATGGTGGAATTCAAACCCATTTGCAGCTGACTCTGGATCCTAAACACTTATGCACCAGGATATACTTAGTGGCAAAGGACAGACCCTTGGTATCTAACACAGATTGCCTTACCTCATAAACCACCCATGTTGATCCAGTTGTTACACACATCTTAGATTTCGCTCCTTGTCTAGATTGTATGTTTTTGATATTCAGAATATGAATATGACTCTGTTGTCTTGCATAACAGTAGCATGGTTGAAACATGAATCAAGCTTTCAAATTCTTTAAGTCTAACCAGACTTATGACTGATTTCAGCCTTCATCTCTATCAAGGATAAACTATAGCTAAATTGTTTTCTCCTGCTCATCTTCAGATAGGCATACCAAAGATAAAAGATTCAGTATTGTTTTATTGATTAACTGGCAAGAATGGAAACCATTATCTTTATAACAATTTTATTCTTCAGTGACTGCCACAGTTAGCAGCAGGGAATGTGATTATATGGCCACTAGTTTGTTCTGGTAATTTTCATTGCTTATGGTGATTTAATAAGAAAAAAAAAATCTGGTGCACTGATATCTCTGTATTCTGCTCACCTCACACCACCCCCAGAGAGCACTGAATATGAGAAAACCTGGCATCTGCCGTTTCCATTTTCAAAGCCAATCATATTTCCTATTACATGCAGATTCAAAAAGAACTCTTTATTCTTATTGGCCAATTGAAACAAAGGGGCGCCCTTTATTCTCTCTGCCCACTCTGCGTTCTCTTCGAACAGGGTAAGCTGGAAAACTCTCAGGTCACTCTCTCCCATTTATACCACAGGGAAAATAAGAATGGTTGTGGACCACATTTTAAATGCCAAACACTAATCTGTCCCATTAGCCATGACCTGTGTCTGGGAAGAGGCCATTAGGATTAACAAGAAATCTACCTTTTATACACACATGTCTGTGAATTCCTTTTACTCCAATCACAAGATCTAGGTAATGCTGGTAGTGATCCAGACTGAAGGAGATCAAGCACACAGCCTTCTCCAGCATGCAGCCCCCTGGAGGCCCCTCTCGTTTGCCCCTGGGCTACAAGAGGAGCAGCACTTGGAGCTGCAGACCCAGGATCTTGGCTCTGCTAATTAACAGCTGCTTGACCTTGGGCAACTTGCTCTGCATTTTAGCCTCAATTTCCTCAATAGTAAAAGGGATTGATAAGGCACGCCCTATACTTTTCCAGAAAGTGCTGAACAAATCTTAAGGTTTTTGGAATTTGTAATTGCTGTAAATTTGTAATTTACTCCTACATCTTGTCTGGAAGAGTGACTGATTTGCGAAATATATCATTTTCCTTTAGTTCACCAAGACAACTTTTGGCTTTTTCCAAAGGAAATTTTTATTTTCCCTGCCCTGGGAAACAAATTAGATAACATTTCCTTCTTTGCTTCAGCAAATCATATCTGGAATTTCCTTTTCCTGTGCAGTTTGCCTTATTTTCTAAGGTCCTATGCTGTATCTGAAAAATGGCCCCAAACTTGTTTTAAATCCATTGATGGTTCAATCAGTCGTTTCCCACTCTGCTCCATCTCCTCCTTATGAAATAACAATTTGAATTTCAATAGAGGCTTTTTAAGAGATCTTAGGCCTCATGTCTTACCAACAAACAGCTGTTGATTTTGCCTGTGCCTAAGATGGATGGCCCTTCAGAAAGGACTTCAGGTCCTCTGGCACAGGTTAATGGAGTGTTACAATGGGTACTGGTGGGCTATGCCATGCTCCCTAAGACCATGAGCTTTTGAGAAGCGACAACAAATAGCTATTTTGTCTTAGGGCCATCACTTTATCATTCTGAGGCTTAGTATCCTCAACCCCACAGCCCAAGAAACATAGAGGTGATTATAACATCCAATTCATAAGGGTGAAACGAAGTTTAGTGAGAGACACTCATCACAGGGCTTGGGAGAGAAAGCCTGCAAAATGCAGCTATTGTTATTACATCACTGTTACATATTAGCAATACTTGGTGATAAATATTGATGTACAGTGATTACAATATTTATCCATCTAGGATACCCAGTTAACTCAAGTTCTGGCTGGCTCTGAATGATGCTTGCCCTACTTTTATTTCTCCCAGGATGCTGGGATGACATGGATATTCCTCCAGGGCCTTCCTGAAGGCAAGGATCTGCCCTTTGGGCAGCTGCCTTCCTCAATCAGTCAGGCTGAGCACAATGCATTGTTAGTTGCATTAGATTAGAGCATGGACCAAGAAGGCCAAATCTGATTGTCTGCTAACTCAAAAAGCTGTACCTGCCGACACTGCAAACTTCCTGGCTGATCTTGGGCTACTGAGGGCATATCTTGTTTTCTTCAAAAGGAGGGCATTCATAATTGATAAGATCTGAGAACATCTCCATCATCCACCACACTGATTTACTGAATTATCTTGTTAACTAAAACAGTGGTGCCTGAAATAGCTATTGATTTCATCTTTAATTTGGGGGCAAGCTAATTTCCTCTGCACTGGGGAGACAGCACTGACAAAATGAGATGTACATCCAAGCATTAACCATCCTGGTCCGTCCAAAGCCTGGTGATTTCATGAGTCAGAGCAGTCAGATACTGACATCATAAATACAAGAACCCAAGAAAACTGTCCTTGTAAAACGTCTGCAGAAGGGAAACTGGGCAGCCTTCAAGGCCTGTGGCTCTTTGCTGGAACCCACATCCTCCCTTTGCTAGCACAAGTAATACATATAGCCATGTATGAAAGAGGAGTGGCAAAGTTTATTTACCTGCTCTTGGGCCTTTATTAGAACAACTATGTGACAGACCTGCGGAGAAGCTATGTGTTAACTCTCAAGTGTCATTTAGCCAAACAACTTGAGCCAGGACTCAAATGAGGGGTCCAAGGCCCTTGATGTTGTCTAAGCTGGGAGAGAGAACTCTGAGAAATATCATCAGCAATTTTGCTGAATATTCCTGACTTCACTTTGTAGAATTACTTAAGAAATTCTTTTCAGCCTACTTGAGGAGTCATGATGCACTTGCTTTATTGAATATGTTCATTAGACTTTCTTCTTAAGACCAAATAAAGGCAAGAGATTTTTCTCCATAAGCATATAATTACTTTGAGAACTAAAAGGTAAATAGAATCATAATTTAGGAAACAGTAATGGGAGTCAGTATTTCTGAAAGTGTGGCCCACAGATTTACTCTTTCAGAATGCTGAGGAATGAGGCTGGTTGCAACATATGAAAAACAAACATTCATTATTCTTACCCCAGAACTCACTGAGAAAGAACAATCTCCGTGTTTCCTCCATTTTGCCTTCCTCCATCTTCTGGGTGAAGTGGTGACTATTGAACTTCATTCTGACAGTTTTGTATTTGTTTCTTTTTTACAGTGTTATAGGGTTAACTGATATCCTTCTCATTTTTTCACCATTGGGTCATAACTTTCCTTAACTTTGTCAACTCTCCCTCTATCCACCAACTCTCCTTAAAAATTCATTCTCCTTCCTCATTGATATATTTGCTTATTTCCTAGAAGAGACAGGCCTACTTGCTCATCAGGCAGAGAGATATGTACTGTCTCCATTGGTTCTTCATTTACCCATGTCCAAGGACATGGCTGCAGGCTTCACTTGCCGGCCACTCAAGAGAACTTGCTGACTGCAGACCACAGGGCACATAGTTGAGCAGAGGCAAGGCTCGGGAAGAAAATGCCACTCTGTGGAGATTTACTCTTCCCTTCAGCAAGTCAAATAACTATTTCTATTCACCTCCTAGAATTAGTTACTTATATCTGTATTGAGCACTAACTTCCTTTTCCCTGAAGTTAGTAATTGTTTCATTAACTTTCTTTCATTAAACTGTCATCTCCTTCAAAGCAGGAATCATGTGTTATGTTTTTGCTTGGCAAAATTCTACATCCTAGTGCAATGCCAGACACAATGTGTGGGTTTGATAAGTGTATATATGGAGCAAATTGTATTGGGGTGTTTTTTAAATAATACAAGTAATATACACCACTGTAAAAAATCCTGGAAAAATGGAAGTCCAAGAAGACATAAACAACAAAAAAACATGTTGCTACTGCCACATAGCTACCCAGTTTATTCTTGGTACTTTAAAAATGTGTTTGAACTGAACATGGGTGGCTATAATATTTGATATATAATGTAATACTTTTTGTAACGATAATATAATATAAACATTTCCTCCAATGGAATTACAAGCATAAATCTAAATATTTGAATGGATGCATTATCATCTACTATGTGAATGCAGAAACAATTACCATACTTTCCAATATTATTCAATAGCAATTATTTTATAGTGAGCATCTTTGTGTATAACTTTCTGAAGGTTATTTGTAAAATCCCTTAGAACTTATTCCCATAAAATAGACTTACTAAGTTTATAACACATAATTGTTTTACTAAGCATTAATAGCTAATTCCATTCCCTAAAGCAGAAAAGAAGAATGCTTATCACCAGGTGACTATATCTATATATACTTGTAGTTATATAAATATTTGAAAATTAGAAGAAATAAGAAAATGATTGCATTGTGATCAAGCCTGCTGTCTACAGTTTGGGGCAAGTTGGGCCCTACCCAAATGCTCCTGCGTAAGGAGGTAAGTAGGCACTGAAATCCAGCCTGTGTTCAACCAGACAAGCTGAGCATCTGAGGCTGTATCTGCCCAGGGACTTTTTTTTTTTTTTATCTAACAAAGACACCATCTGCTCAACAAGCCGTGTGCCCATCTGGAAAGAATGTCTTTTTCTGATTGGCACAAAGCTTTCCTTCAGGTCATCTGTGGCTCTAATTGTACTCTCCAGGGAATTGGAGGTACAACTGGAGTCCTTCTTTCCTCTGCAAATACCACTTCTTGAAGAAGTAGGTATCATCCTGTGGAGCTAAGTTATAGGGAGACCTGGTGAACAGAACTCTCTGTCTGGACAGCTTGGGTGGCAAAAACCTCTGAAGATTTTTAACTTCACAGACACAGTCTTCCACTATTTTCCTGTCCAGCCTTATTACTCAGTGGAGTCTTTTATCACTCACTGGGCCCTTTCCCCCCAACTCCATGTTGATTTTATCCCTCTGCTCCCCTCATCTGCTCCTCTTTAGCCATCTAAATCTTCCCAGGATTTCAAAGCTCATCTTATGATTTACCCCTGCTTGGAAACCTTCCCTGACATTTGTTTCATAAGTGAGTAAATGCACACAAGCTTTTAGTGATTGGAAACAGCTGCAGATTTGACTTCCTTCTCTTCTTTTTGTTTTCCAACCAATCAATATTTATAGAACACCCAGGATATTCCAGGTATCAGAATACAAAGGGATGATGGTCCTCACCTCAGGAACCCACATAAGCAGGCGTATGAATAGATGTGGTGAGAATACTGCTGTGGGAGAGCTACATACACATACAGAGCCTGAGAGCCTGCTGGGAGGACACCTGCCCAGATAAAGCCAGAGCCAAGCTCACAGCTGCAGTGGCATTTCTGACCAGAGAAGCATCCCTCTAGTATTAAGAGATGAAAGGTGAAACTGGGTAACCGAAAAGTTTCCTTAAAGCCTGGGCAAAAATTATCATCCCAGAGAGAGGACCAACTCAGAACTGATGGTGTTTCTTTTTTTTCACTTTTTTTATTTTTTAAAAGATACTTTGATTACATAAATGTTACAGTGAATATATAGGGTATTCCCATGTGCCCTGTTCCCCACGCCTCCCACACTTTCCCCAAGAGGTGCTCAGCTTTACTCAGCTCTTTATAGTGCTGCTTTTCTTTTGTGTATGTACAAAAATAAAAAATAAAAAATTAAGGAACAAAATCAAAAGCACAACAAAAGCAATCTTTTTGCATATGGTTAGTATGCCCAGTTACCCCTATTACAAGAGAAGAAAATTATGGGCATATATGCATGGCAATTTTAGCTGTGTCAACTGCTTTTATTTTCTGCAAGTTTAGGACAGAACCAAGCACTGAGCAACTAACTGTGTAATTACTATATCATATTAAAATAGGGCAATTTAATTGCAATTAGGGTAATAATTTATTTATAAAACTGCAGTATATGCATTTATATCCTATAATTCACTTACTTCCAAAGTCTGTTATTGTGTGTGCCCCATTAAATTGTAAAATACAAGGTCATTAACCTGCAATTCTACTTGCAATCATGTTACTAGATTGCATTCTGTTCCTCTCTGGGTGATATAGCATCGTTAAGTCCTTCTAGGTCATTTATTTGTAACTACTTAATTCCTCTGTGATCATCTAAAGGTTCTTATTACTGTTAATTAAACAGGTGTGACCTATGCTAAAAAGAGTTGGCTTTACTTGAATATCTGGGGGGGATCCAAAATTAAGTCAGACCTCTTTAGTTCGCACTAGTTCCTCACATTTACCTTTTGTCCTATTGATTGTAGAAGCTCAACCCTTGTTTCCATGTTCTAGATCATCAAAGCTTGAGTGCATTTACACAGAGCACTTGTCCCATGACAAAATGTACCATGGGTACACTTTGAAAGCAAAATTCTGAAGCTGAGAAACCACTTAGGCATCTCTTTATCTTTTTGGTACATCAGTTAAAAGAGTGGATCATTCGATACAAAATCATCGGCTTTGCTGGTGAAATGACTAACAGGTAATGCAAGTAGAAGAGAAATATTGTTTATTGATTTCCTTTTATGGATGCAGAAGAAAATATTGAGATAGAACTTTCATATTCGTGGACCAAGTCAAAGGTCCCAATAATTCTGCATTTCATTTTACAGACAAATTCACTGAGTTTCAGAAAACATTTGTTCCAGATAGTTGAGCTAGGATTTAAACCAGTGTCTTTTGGACTCTAAAGCTCTTTTGGTGTAACCCACACTCCACTTGTCCCTTTAATATCAGTATATGCAGAGTACATTCTCAAATTTACAGGAACCGATTATCCTGAGGATTTAGTATCTTACTTTTACCTTCCTCTTCTTTCTTAATGGCTTTTTTTGCCATTTAAAATTTTTTATTGAAATATATCATTATATATGAACATACATAAACCATAAGTATATAGTAAAAGCTATAGCTTACAAAACAAACATGCATAACATCATATGGGGCTCCCATTCATCACCCCACTACCAACTACTTACATTGTTGTGAAACGTTTGTTACAAATTATGAAAGAATATCTTGATGGTCTTTTTTTTTTTTTTTTTTTAA
>JAQZBX010082657.1:0-13494 GCA_029593785.1 Cabassous unicinctus | reverse complement strand
GTAGAGGCCGGAATCTCAGCATAGTTGCAAAACCTACACTTCTCTTCATTGGACTCACTCTGGAAAACAAAAGGATGATGATGAACTACACCCATCCCAGGAAGCAGAGAATGTCTGCAACTGTAAGCAATACAATTCCATCTATCTGGTCCATGGGATCTAAACCCCCTCTCTAATGAAGGGAACGTGGGTATCACCATCTCAAAATTCTCAAGATTGAGGAATGAATAAACATAAGGGGGGAATGTTCTATGGAATTGTTTCAGCAGATGAAATTCTGATGATGAGAAACTCAAATGGCACAATTCTGATCATGAGAAACCCAAGCAGCACTCGGAGAGGTGGAGGAACAAAGTTTTATTACATGCAGACTCAGAGGGGTATCCAGTCCCCAAATTCTGAATCCTGAGTTTTGACTTTCATGAGTTTATATAGGAACTTTACAAGGGCAAATTCCTAAGCAAGCAGGCAGGTGGGGTTTAGCTTATCTTTCTAAAGCAGAGGGCCTTAGGGAGGAGAGGAGTCATTATATTCTTAAAGTTGTGGATTCTAGGGAAAAGGGAAGGAGGAGTGCTTATCTTCCTAAAGTTGTGGATTCCAGGGAAAAGGGGAGGAGTAGGGCTGCAGCACTTTGTTCATCAAAATAGAGTAGACTTATGATTATTCTAGCAAGGGAAGAACTTATATCATTGACATAAAGTCAGTGGCCACCAGAATTTATGAGGGGATGGAATGGGAAGTATAGGTGCAACATGGGGCCATTTTGGTATATTGGAATTGTCCTGCTTGACATTGCAATGACAGATACAAGCCATTAAACAAAACCTATAAAATTGTGCAGGACAAAGTGTAAACTATAATTTAAGCTATAGTCCTTGTTCAGTACATGCCTTCAATATGTGTTCATCAGTTGTAACAAATGTACCGCAATAATGAAAGATGTTGTTAATGTGGGGAAGTGTGGGAGGGGTGGAGGGGGAGGTATACAGAATCCCCTATATTTTCGATGTAACATGTATGTAATCTAAAGTTTCTTTAAATGTAAATATATATATATATATTTTTTAAAGTAATCTAATTTTCTCTATGTAGAGTAAATTGAACCATGTCACATTGATTCACAAGACTTACAAGATATCCCATCACAGTAAAAGCAAAATTCAAAACGTTTTAAGGGTCTCCAGATAATTGACATTATCTTGCCGCTCATCCTTACTTCTATGAACTCATCTTTTAATATTGCTTTTGTTATTCTCAATTTGGAGCAGCCACACTGACCTCCTCATGCTTCCTTAGACTCATTAGTCCTGATGCTGCTTGGACTTTTTCCATGTTTTTTTTTTCTTTCTGAGTTTTCCTTTGCCCAAATAACTGCATAGATCTTTTCTCATTCTTTTCCTAAGCAGACCATATCTTACAACCCTATTTAAAATCACATCTGTGCCATCTCTCATCCTTGCTGCATTTGTTTTTTTTTTTTAGCAGTTATCCCATCTTATATACCATAAGTTTTGCTTAAAACTTTTGTTTCCTCTCTTTTTTCCTCCACATTGAAAGCTCTATGAGCACAAGATTATTGCCAATTAAGTTTAACCCTGTATCCAAGGACTTAGAAGAGTGCCTCATCAGATGTATTTGAATGACTGAATTTTACAGAGGATGAAAATGTAGCAGAGCAGGCATTCATAACTTATTCTGGTCACTCAACCAGTTAAATTAAAGGACAAGCTCACATTTGAACTCAGACAGTCTGACTTCAGAGCTGACATTTTCATTACCACTCTATGGTGTGACTGTCTTCCTATAAAATATTTTACTTTTATTAGGGTTGAAAAAAGTAATCCATTGTTTCAATATTTGAAAGAATTAACAAAAAATAGCAGGGCTACTTGAAAGATACAAATTGCTGGCAGGCGTTCTATAAAGCTACTTAGAGAAGACCGTGTTACATTGGTAACACCAGCTAAATATTTTAAAAAATACATGTATTGTCCACCTTAGAGAAAGACAGATCTTTTTAAAGAAAGGGAAAACATATCATGTGATTGGCCTGTGGCAAGAACCTGTATTAGTCAAGAATAGGTTGTCTTTTGTAAGAAAGCAGTTCAGAAATAGAGTTAGCTCAACTATGGGGGAAGTATTATCCTGGAATTTAATAGTGCATAATGTTACTGACTAGGCTTTGTGGGTGGCTCTTTTCCATGAGATACCCATGGAACTCAGGTTTCTTCTATGTTGTTGCTCTACCATTTCCCAATTGGTTGTATGCTTCTGCAGGTAATAAGAGTTTTCTCTTAGCTCTCCATCTAAAACCCAGTCTGATGGAAATGTGAGTTTCACAGTGGGAAAATAATTAACTTTTATTTATATATGGACTATTTTTTTAGGAAAATTTCAATTTTTTGAATAGGTAATGAGCTGTCCAAATTACTTATTTTTCTGGTGGGAGCATCTTTAAAGAATTGTACATTTTAATCTAAATTATATAATTTAACAGTACTACATTTTATTATTATCTTTGGCAGTTTGGCATTATTTATAAATTCCAAAAATAGATATTGGATTATGTTTTTTAACTGGTCTGTACCTGGGCATGATTAAATTATGATTAGGGCTTTGATTGGGCTACATTAGTAAGATGTTGAGTCCCTGCCCCCTTGGTGGGCACTCACAGATAAAACTACATGGCAGAGCACAGGAGTGAGTTGAAGTTTTGATGCAGAGTTTTGAGCTGGTGCTCCGGAATTAAACACACAGGAGAAGAACACAGAGGAATATAAATGGCTCCTTAAACATGGCAGAAGACCCTGGGAGAGAGACAGAGCAGTTTGCCTGATAGTCTGCAGCTGCACTTGTGGAGAAAGACAAGGCTTAGATAATCTCATAGTCTACAGCTGACCTGGTGGAGAGAGCACAGCAGATGAGCCTGGAGAGAAATAAGCCCCAAGAAGAGAGGAACTGAAGAAGCCTGAACCATTGCATATGCTGGCAGCCATCTTGCTCCAACACGTGGAAATAGACTTTTGTGAGGGAAGTAACTTATGCTTTATGGCCTGGAAACTGTAAGCTTCTACCCCAAAATAAATACCCTTTATGAAAGCCAACCTATTTCTGGTATTTTGCATCATCACCCCTTTGGCTGACTAATGCACTATCCTTTTAATATTTGTTCAGAACTATAGTGTTACTGCTTTTTTCATTCCTTATATTGACAATTTTGTCTTCTCTTTTTACGATGGTTGTCCTAGGGATAATTAATCTTTGTGTAGTAGAGATGCAATTCAACTTCCCCATTCTCTGTGATATTTTTGTCATACATTTTACTTGTGTCTATGGCAAGTATATGATATTTGGTATTTTGTGTGTTGTGCAGTGATCTTTCTTGAAGTTCTCCAAGCTATCCCTCGTCTTTCTCAATAGTACTTTGTAAAGACCTGCAGAGTATGTATTAATAGTGAATGCAGTCCTTAGAACCCTGTGCTTGCTAATTTTCCCAATTAGCACTGTAGCTCACACTTGACTTTAACAAATTTCTAAAATTTATCTCTATTAATCCTATCTGCTTGCACACTGGACACATCTTCTCTCACTCTCTGTCAAAGTGAAACAGTTCATTTGTCCCATCTCCTTCTTTAGGTGGTTTTTCCTCCTTGGAATTTGATTTCTTAGATATTTCCAACTTCCTCATTCTGATGGGATAAAGAAAACTTATGAGTTTTTAGATTAATGATTTTAAAATTTTTAAGGAGGAAATGGTCTTTGAAGATTTATTCATACTAAGTGGGAGAACGCTGCTCATTCCCCAAGGCCAGCTATAAACTATCAGGCAAATGGCTCATCTCTCTTCCTGGGACATCTGCAATGTCTGTAGAGCCATCTCTATCCCTCTGTGTTCTTTTCTTGTGTGTTTACTTCCTGGGACTCCACTCAAAACTCCAACTAACTCCTCATACCTTGTAATTTTCCCTGTGAGTCCTGGCCCACCAAAGAGGTGGGGACACAACATCCTACTGATATGGCACAATCAAAGCCTTAATCATAATTTAATCACATAAGAGTGAAACCTCTGAATCCAAACCAATATAATATGCCCAGAGGAACATAACAGTTTACAAACATAATCAATATTTCTTTTTAGAACTCATAAATAATATCAAACTGCCACATGGGTGTACAAAACAAGCATGCATAAAATACAGAATTCCCAGATACCAACCTATTAATAACACCTATTAATAGCAACAGGCCTAGGCATATAATAAAATTCAGCACATTAAATAGTAAAACAAGTTGCACAAACATTGTTGTGGATGATTACAATACATATGCTGTGTTAATTAATTAGTAGACACTCAAAATCTGACTAGAGAACCTCTACCACGTTTTCCTTGTGATGCCTCAAAAAGGTTCATTCAACAGCTGGTACACATTTCTAGAAAGAAGTTTGTTATGCTGCACCAATGCAAAATGCATGAAGTTGTGGGTTTTACAAAAGGTTATTTTCACTTAGGTCAAGGTGTATTATAAATATTTAGTAATAAAAGAAAGATAGTACTGAAAATTCAGTGTGATGAAAGTATACAAACACTTAAGCATAAGTATAAATAAGTTTTATATGCACAAAGGAAAATACTTGGAAAAAGAATACCTAAAGAATAACAATATTTATGAATGATTTTCATTTTTGTCTTTGAATTTGTTGTATAATAATTTTAGGCTAATAATGTTCAATTCTATGACAGTGTTCACTTTTAAATATAAAACTATTTCATTGTAAAAAATTGTGCTATTATATGCCTGTTGGTTAATGATCTGACTTTTCAGGTACAGATTACCTTAGCATTTCTCTAAGAAAACATACTCTTTTATTCAGTCTTAATTTGGAACATCACAAAAGACTACAAAAAATGCTGCTCAAAATTATGTGACTTCTAAGGGGAGGTAATTTTCTGTTTATGTTGCAAAACTGACACAGATGGCCTTGAACTTTTATCCTTGGCATCATGTCAAGCAATCTTCCTTGGAAATTGGTCCCAGAGATGACAAAATTGTTTCATTATCAGCGATCCTCAATATAAGAGGTGCTATAACATTATCAGAGTGAAAGGCAACAGATACTCTGCTCTGCTTATATTCACAATCAGACCCTTGTATACATGTCAGACATAATTTCCAGGTGAATTTTCTATTTAACCAGGACCTGAAGAATAAGTTTAGGTTGATTTATCTTACCTTAAAAAAGTCCTCCAAAAAAGTAAACAACTTATCTCAAAGGAAACAAATATTATGTCATAGAAATTTCACTCTTTAAATGGTTTACATCTTTTATTTGTAAGAAAAACTTACAAATGACATATTTCTAGAAAAATAATTCTAGAAGTTTTTCAAAAACTTTGACATATGGTATTAATCTCAATATTAGAGATTTTTAATTTTTCTCAAAAAATGGGACATTATTAGAAAGATATGCATATAATTATACATATTATGTGGGCCTTACTTAAGTAATGATAGGATTTGTAGAAATTATAGAACTTATGGAATCATAGTCATCAAAAAATGTGTACATATTGAAAATATGATTATTGGAGGAAATTTGATTAATCTGCTAAATAGTATATGAAAATTAATAGTAATGTGTGCTTTATAATAATAATACACATAGAATTTTAATTTCTGATATGTGTTTTGTACTGTATTCATATTGGATAGAAAAGAATAGTAAATGATACTTTAAAACTCTCTAAAATTGTTTATTCCATAATTAGCATTTTTTTTATTTGCTGAAATTAAATATAAAGAAGACTATGGTATTATGAGCATGATCTGTGGACTCAAAAAATCTTGGTAGAATCACAAACCCAACAATACTTAAAGGTTGTGACTCTGGGTAAGTTACTTAACTTCCCGTGCCTTTTACTCCTCTAAAAATGTGTACAATAGTATTAACTATGGTATAAAATCTGGATAAATGTGGAAATGAAGAGAAGTATTTTAATGCTGTCATGTTCATTTATTTATGGAACATATATATCTGTGTGTCTGTGTTTCTATTACATAATATCCAAATATTGATTTTGCCTGGTTTATAACTGGCAGACAAACTAAGATTTTTTCAGTCATATTTTGTAAATTACTCTTTATTAAAATTTTCTGGAATACCTAAACTGATGTTTTAAAATATGTCATATCGTTCCCATAAAAAAAAAAGGGTTTGGAGTCATGTTATGTATTGCTATGATATCTCAACAGTTTTCATCATTTGGAAGCTATGGATAGTAGGAATTGCACAAATGTGACTGACTATCCTTATGGGATTGACTGACTCTGAAGAGATCCAGTGGGTCCTCTTTATATTATTTCTCATGATATACCTTACTACTTGCTGAAAAATGCAGAGATGATATTAATTATTTTCCTTGATCTCCAGCTTCACATCCCCATGTATTTTTTCCTGAGTCACCTGTCATTCCTTGAACTCAGTTACTCAACAGTCATCACACCTAAAACCTTAGAGAGCTTACTGACTTGCAATAAATCTATTTCATTCACTGGGTGCTTCACCCAAATGTCTTTATTTTTCTTCTTGGCTGTCACTGAATTTTTCTTTCTCTCTTCAATGGCCTATGACTGCTATATAGCTATCTGCAATCCTCTTCACTAACCAGTTCTTATTTCCAGGATGCTCTGTTGCACTCTCATCACTGGGATGATTCGGTTCACATGATTGGGTTCACTGAATCATTAATCCACCTTCTTTTCATGAACAGTTTGAGTTTCTGCAACTCCCATGCAGTCTATCAATTTTTCTGTGACACAACCCGAATTTTAGCCCTGTCCTGCCCTGACATTCATGGCGCTGAAATCATGATAATCATTTGTGGTAGTTGAAATATAATGGTGTCTCTTATCACAATCTTTGTGTCCTAAAAGTCTATTTTATCTACTATCTTGAAAATTAATTCTACTTCTGGAAAATGCAAAACCTTCTCTACTTGTGCCTCCCACCTGCTGGGAATCACCATCTATTTTGGCATTACAAGTTTTATTTATTTAAAACCAAAGAAATCCTACTCCTTAGGAAAGGATCAAGTGACCTCTGTGTTTTATACTATAGTGATTCCCATGTGGAATCCACTCATTTACAGTCTTAGGAATAAAGAAATGAAGAATGCTCTCACTAGATTCATGCAGAAGAGACAGGTTTTCAAGCAACAGAAATAACGATAATGCTGAATATTTAAGTGCATCTGTTCCTTCTTATTTGGGTAATTTTTTAGTCTCTTTCTAAACAGAGTAATTTATTTGTATTTTTTATTGAGTCATCCTTTATTAGGTCATGCATGGTCAGAACATTTCCAAAAACATGTTTTCAGAAATCTACATAGCAATTGGAAGCCATGAAATATGTGTTAATCCTTTTGGTTTAAGTATATGTGATTTTAAGGGCAACTAATGCTTAAAAAATGTGGTGTTATTCTTTAAATTTTGTTATAAAAATCCCCACATATATTCCAGTTTCAGTGACTTTTATTATAGAGAGTTCTTTCAGAAATTATTCCATTTATTCTGTAGAGAAGAAATATAGGATAGTCTTAAAGAGTGCTGTTTGGACTGAAAAATCAAGGTTTTCAACTTTAGAACTGCAAAATATTTCAGTCTATATTCCTTTGGTGAGTCTCTGAAAGTTTAAATCTAGTCTTCTCAACTGTACAAGAGAAATAATTCTAAATCCATAGACTTATTTTAAATATGGAATCATATGCTGAATGGAAAGAATTTAATGCACTATTAATAAATTTTGACCATGATCATCAGAATGCATACATACTTGCAAAATTTTAAATGAACAGTATCTTTTGTTGTGAGAACGTTGACTGGTGTTTTTGGCTAATCTTACCCATAAAAAAACAACCAGGTAAAAAGGAAAAAGAGCACCTCCATATTTCATCTGAAAGGAAGGTAAAATCTTGTGAAATATCTAAGTTATATAAAAATATATGTGAACATTGATGAAAATTTGGAAGATATTTTAAATTATTAAAGAAACTAGAAATATCATAATCTTTCAGAGACTTTTTTTCATGGTCATCTATACAAATCTTATGTATAAAATATACAAAACTATTTCCAATATTTCTAATAGGAACCCTACACAATTTTATGCATTAACTAATATTTCCTTTTAAATGTCTCTACGTAATATGGATTTATAGGTTTAATTTTCTCTACTATACAATGGAAATGTAAGAAAGTGTATTTTCATCATTTTCATATATTTCTTATTTTTATTTAAACATAAGCAATGGTTATACACATAGTTTCACCAGCAAATTATTTGTATTTGAAATACAGTGATTTGTATTCTTTTTATACAGTGATTTGTAATCCCTTTCCTCAGATAACTGCATGGACTTTTCTCATTCTCTTCCTATTACCATCCTATTTAAATCCATTACCATCCTAATTAAAATCACACCTGCCCCATCCCTAATCAATGCTTCATTTGTTTTCTATAACAGCTATCCCTATCACACTGTATATATTTTGATTATGACTTTTGTTTACTCTCTGTTTTCCCCACAGTGAACCTGATGAGCACAAGATGTTTGCAAATAATGTCAATTTTGTATTTCCAACCCCTAGAATAGTTCCCCAATAAATGTATTTGAATGGCTGAATTTCACAAATGTTTACACTGTGACTCTGCATGGAGTCATACCTTGTTCGTGATCAGAAAACAGGTTATAGGACTAAAACAAATTTGAACTCACACAAACTGACATTAGAGTTAACATTCTTAATCACATCTTTGTAATATAATATTTTTTCTACAAAATTATACTACCTTATCAGAGTTGAAACTATGTAATACATTTTTTTATTATAATAAAATGTATTAACAAATATAGGGTTATTTGAGAGGGGTATGTTGCTGGCAGACTTCACTAGAGCTACTAATAAAGACAGTGTAATTTTGGAGACAGCTGCTAAATGTTCTCAAATATACATTGTATAGTGCTAGTTTCAGAAAGAAAGAACTCTGTAAAGAAAAGAGAGATTTATCAGCTGATGCAATTGAATGGAGGAGAGAACCTGTATTATCCAGGTATAGTGTGGTTGTTGTAAGAAATGGCTGCAGAAACAGTGTGGGTCAACAAAAGGGAAATGATCCTTGAGTGTAACTGTAGACTTTAGCTAACTAGGCTTTTTGGGTGTTTCTTTACCTTGAGGTAATCCTGGGATCCAGGTTGCTCTGTGTATCTCCCAAGATGTTGTCCTCTTAGGCATGGTTCAAGAGGTTTCACACAGCATTCTGTCCACATTCCCGTTTGAGGGATAGGAGATATTTCACACTTGGAAAACAGTTCCAGATTTTTTGTTATTTAGATGTTTTTTAAATGAAAATTTTATTATTTACGAAACATAGGAATAAAGCGATTAAAGTCTTGGTCATTATCTCCTTCAATTTTTCTTCTAACAATCCCCTCTCTATTCTTTTTCTAAAACCTAATTATATGCATATTAAATTGCTTAGTATTGTCCCAAATGCCTTGAATAATTTTTTCCCATCTAGTTCTTTTTCTAAACTTCCTTTCAGTTTGATTAGTTTCTTTTGGCTTATATTCAAGTTCACTCATCCTTTCCTCAGTTCTACTGACTCTACTATTGAAACTGTTAATGAAATTCTTTGTTTCTGATATTGCGTTTGTGTGCTTTTAACAATTTTGTTTCTAGTATTCTGTGGGACACTACCTTATAGTGGCCTTTCTCTGATGAAGTTACTCATGTATCTGTGAACGTTGTTTATACTCTCCACTAGATCTTTTTAGTTAGTAATTATCAATATTCTTTAGCCAATGACCACAAGGAACATCTGCAGTTCAACAAATAGGCTTTGTTATTCAATGCAGTGAGGAAGAACACAGGCAATGGGGAAATGTGATGTTTCTAAGTAAAGGGTGTTAGAAAGAAACTGATAGATTTAGACATTGTTCAGATAATTAAGGAGAGGGTATAAGGATGCAAAAGTCTATTATTAGATTGAATGGTCTCAGAAAGCAGGAGCAATTCTATGAATAGTTATCTCAATAAAGTTTATCTATATTTAGGGCAGATTATAGTAATAATAAAGTTATAGTTGGCAAAATAATAGCAGACCGTCATTTAGTGAGAAAGGAGGACATTTGGTATGTTGTGTGTTGAATTGAGATCTTGACTGAAGATCTCCCAGCTTGCCCTAGTCTTTTTTCAGGAACATTAGTAGAGAGCTGCAGAGAAGAGATTGAGAGGCAATGCAAACCCCTTGATTCAAGATTTCTCTTCTTTTTCCAACTGACATTCTAGCCCAAATTGGGTTTAATAATTTTTTTAGAATTTAGCTCATTTCTTTGTATCTGCTTGTACTATGGCCACCTCTTTCTTTCATCCTCTGACAAATTTAAAATGGTTCTTTTGTCACTTCTAGATTTTGTCCTTCCTTGGTATTCAAATTTCTTGGAGATTTCCAACTTCAACTTTCTGCTGGGCTCATGAAATTCTATGAAACTTTCATAAGTTTATTTGGATTTTTAAAAATTTATTAGAGTTACAGGAATAATTTTTGCAGATACCTTTAATCCTAAGGAGAAGTGGAAGTTTTAAATTCCCTTTTAAATTCTAAATGTATCAAATAACAAAGTGATTTGTCAAATCTAATGAAACCAATTCTCCCTTACTTCTTAAAAATGTTTCTTTCTCTCTAATTTCTACAATTCAGTTATCTTCATTACTTCATAAGGTATGGTCAGAAGAATTGATAATCAGTGGAAAAAGTGAAAATATAATTTTGTTCTTTCATCCTATGTATCAAAGTGCTTAAAAGCAACAACACTGTAGGCAGGAAAAGTAGATTTTGCTGCTAGTATCACTAATGGGCTATATCATTTTCAGCAAATAATTTTAAGTTTATATGTATCTGTTTTCTCAGGTGTCACCTGTCATAATAGGTGAGACTAGAACTTCATCTTGGAGTTGCTATAAGGATATATGAGTTATTTTATGTGGAACATTTATATATTTACAGTAATTCATAAACAGCATAGAAGTGCTTACTATTGCTATTAGCTATTACTCTTTTCTTGACTCAATATTCCTTAAAACTGTATATATTTTCTGAGTAAACTATATTACCCAGAAACTAATTTATGCCTTGAGGATAAAATTGTGTACAGATATGATACTGCCATAAAGCAATTTACAGTATCAGTGTAGTAGTAGATATAGATAGTTATCAAACTTTCATATCACTAAGTATTAACTGATGACTTTAAGTCATAAAAATGAAAAGTTCAAAGTTAGTAATGAAAGTCAGAAATTCTTTCTTGAGGAAAAGATAATTGAGCTGAGATATGAAGGATTATTAACTTGAGAGTTAAATATAATGATTTTCCATATTAATCTGATGGATAGAAAATCATGGACATTTTTTATTTTCACTATTTTGTTCCTACATTACTAGTAGAAAAAGAGATTAGTTCAATTTTCATGCAGATTAAGTGAATATCAATTTGTCTAATTTGTGGACTAGATTATTGGTTGGATACTGGTAGGCAAAAGTGAATACATTCTTAGTCCTAGTGCTAATCTGATCTTTCTCATAGAAAAATAATTTTGTTAATTTGAAAGAGCAACTTAATGGATAATCCAATGTACAACATGACTAAAATTTGCCTTCATAATTCAAAATCATGACTTGAATGGAAGAATACATAGCATGACCCTGGATTGCTGCAAGCATTTTGATTTTTGTAAGAGACGGGTGTTCAGAAATGCTTAAGAAGTAGTTTATTCATTTATTCCTTAAAATTCAACTGAAAGATCATAACAAAGAAAATTAATTTCAAGATGCAGTGGTTTAAAAAAACTGGGATTCTTTATAGGACAACATGATATCCACATTATATTCAGTGTTTTGCCTCTGAAATTTTTTTTTTTCCGCAAGAGGACTTTTGATAATAGATTTAAACCTTGCTCTGCTATGAAACATGTGTTTCTTCCAAGACAGATATATGTGTTTTCTAGGTGTAACTGATTAGAAGCTGATGTCCTGAAAATTATTAGATTGTATCTTAAATTCAGACTTAAGAAACAACTCTTTGATTATTTTGTTTTCATGAGAATATTATAGTGGGTTCAATTACCCTGCTGGGGATAGAGTGACTTTCATTTTAAGAAAAGTAAATTTATCTAAAAGAAATATGGGGTTATAAAATGAAAATTTTTTCACAGCATTGAGAAATGAATGGGCCCTAGCCCAGATGCTCATTATTTCTTCTTTATGTTATATGACAGCATGTCATATGTATATGTATATATACATATTTTAAAATTAGATATGAATATATGTAGGCTCTTAGGCTCTTTTGAGAATAAATCCAGTGAATACCAATATCCCATGCTTTAAGGGACCATAATGATTCATATTTGTCACCACATTCTGCTGATATGCTAATGGACATGTAAATAAATAATAATATGATTTCCTTAAATTCCCGTTTCTCTTAAATATAAAATTTTCTGATAATTCTTGGTCAGTGATCTCTGTAAAGCAAGAAAATGTCTTAAAAATAAAGGATTATGTTTTAACAAATCGTGTACCACTACAGAAACTTTCTACATCACTATAAGGTACTGGAAACATGGTCTTGAATGTATGAAGTTTATCCATTTCATCCAATATACAAAAAGTATTTCTGTTACCTAATAATTAAGTGGTTACCAGGGTTAGGAATTTCATGGACATTATTTTATAAAATCTACATAGCAATCTGCATATCAAATAATTTATTGTCCTTTTATACTTGAGAAAACACATGCCAAGCAAGATTTATAATTTACTATAGTCACAGAGTTAGCAGATCCAGGGTTTAAACTCAAATTTCTTTAACTCCACAGGCTAAGCCACTGAACCATATGTACAATCTCAATCTGACATGAAATTGTCTGCAATCATTATTGCCTAGAAACAGTGCAAATTATACCTTCACCTATTTGAATTATTTCTATAAAGTCATGCAGCTTAAAAGTGAATGAACAGAAAAACTGAAAGATGGCATCGGCTTAGGAGGGAACTGCAGACAGCTCCCAGATCATGGCAGATAGTGGACGGGGTGCGGCACGGGGGTCTGTGCTGTGGGCATGTGGAGTAAGAAGCTTGGGACATCTATCTGGACAAATCGATGGTGTGGACTGAACCATAGAGATTCGTGAGATTTAAGCCTGCCTGTGGTGGTTAACACAGTCGGCTGACCCCCACCCTTATGGGGGAAAAAATAAAAAAGCTGGTTGGAAGCATGACTCCCATCCCTCCGGTAACTGGGTGACCCGACCCAGTGGGAGGGGGCGTTTTCTGAGGGGGGAGCTCTGGTAAGAGTGCTTTATTGTCTGGGGATTTGGCTTCCTGAAGCCCCCTGCAACTTAGATGAACAAAACAGCTGCAGTGACTAGGCACCC